>QLPN01002725.1:7892-18115 GCA_003314395.1 Albatrellus ellisii
CAGTAAGTAAACAATAAAGTGCAGTAAGGCGCAGTAAGTAACTGTTCATGTGATGTAAGTGGCTCAGCCACAAACGCGAAGTGAACTTGAGAAAAACAAAGGTAAATAAGACCGAGAGAAGATAGTCCTTGCTAATTGTATAGTAATAGTCCTTAGCAAGTAAATGTTATAATAAATAGAGAAAGATAAAAAGGAAAATGATAAGTCTAATATAGTACTTGGAGCTATGCTCACACTTAAGTATGTAAATACTTAAGTACTATAAAAGATAAAGAAAATGATAAGTCCTTACTAAGTAAAGTGGAGCTAAGCTCACACTTGTAGTAATAATACTACACTTTACTAGTAAGTAAGAAAAGAAAAAGAAAAAGAGAGAAAAAAAGAAACTGTTACGAGGTGCCAAAGCAAGTGCCTCGTAACAGATATTGGAGGTTGCTCCACTGTTGATTAGTGCTGGTATTTGTGTTCTGTGGTTTCCTGTTTGTAGTGTAACTGGCAAATAAAAGCTATTTTCAGCATCTTTAACAGTTTCACTAGTATTACAGAATTTAGAGACAAGGGTCTGATACCACACAGTAGATATAGACTGCTTTAAAAATACTCTTTGAGTGACTCAGTACAAACAGACTGCTCATTGACCGGTAATTGAGCTAACAAACACTGAATGCATGTGTGAATGGACACAGTGTCCATGATTGGTCCATCATCATCTGACGGGACTTCTTCAATTTGAATGGAGGGTGTGCACATGGTTTTTTGTACATAGGCAGGGAGCTCTGAGACACTAGGTGTCGTTTCTTTGTCAATGCACTGAGTGTGCAGTCCTTTCCAAGCAGGGCATGGCAGCACAGGTGATGTGGTTTGCACTATCTTGTTAGGACAGTCACATGCCATGTGACTGGGTTTTTGGCAAGCAAAACAGCTGCCAGAGTTGAGAAGGCATTTCCATTTGTCAGCTGTGAGTTTTGCGATGTGTGGCATGGTTACATGATCAATGTCCATTGCATTGGGGTCTCGGGTGGCATGGGGTCCAGTAAAAGTGGCAATTGAGGTAGCAGAATACGTACACTGTGTACATATTTGTCCATTGAATTGAGAGGCCATTTTGGCCTATTTGTCAAGAGTTGTTGGCATGTTGGCCATCATGTAGATGTGATTGGCAATGTTCTTATTAAGTCCCAACTGATAGAAGGTGCAAAGGGCCATGTTGTCTTTGATTTTGGCATCAGTCACTAAGATCCAAAATTGCATGGTGTATGCATCAGCTGAAAACATTTTCTGCTTAAACTGTTGGAGCTCCACTGTCACACATACCTTGTGCTGTGCATCTTTGAATGCCAGATCAAGGTCTCAGGTGAAGTTGGCAAACATTGGTCATTTGGGATGGTAGGTGTCTTTGATGTAGTGGTCACACCAAGCAAGCACAGTCCCTTTCTGCATGAAAGACAAAATGCACATTATTTGTTTTCATTCAACTGTGAGATCAATTCCTTTGATATAGAGGGTGCAGGAATTTATGAATGCATGATACTTGGTTTTGTCTCCATCATAGATCTCTGGTTTTGCTGGTTTGAAAGAGGACTTGGTGGTAGACATTGTAACTGGGGTGTGCGGGATAAATGGAACAGATGGGGGAACTAGTGATATCAGAGTAATGGGGGGCCTGTGAGAAGTGCTGGTAGTTCAGCCTTGGTAATTGGACTGCCAGGGAAGTCTTGCTGATAGATGTATAAGTCTTCAGTGGGTGGGTCCCTGTGAGGCACACACTAAGCAGCGAGGTCACAACTGAAAGGAAGGGAGGATTGATGAAGGTATGAGACAATACACTTTAGACTGTCACATTGTGTAGTGGATATCTCAGATGTATAAAGCTAAAGAACTATCTACTACATGAGACTCTTTATATACTACAGGGATCGGTGCACAGACCATGTGCTGTCACTGTGGGGCAGGTGTATGTAAATAAGATGTGCAGCATCTGTGAGAAGTATCAGTAAGCAATGCACAGCATTGCACTGCATCAGTAAGCATCTGTGGGAAATGTAGTCATAAATGTACAGTAAGCAGCCTGATGACTAAATGAACATGAGTCATAGATAATTGCGATAAGATCTACTAATGATCTGATAAGATGAGATAAGATATCTCTAGTAGATCTTGAGTGATAAGGATGAAAGAAATTGTAAAATGAAAAGAAAAATAAGTACATTCTGACAGTCCCTGTCAAGGCTGGTAGAGTCAATGTAGAAGTTGGTGTTTAAGACCCACCAATTCTGTCATCTGAGATATTCAAGAGTGTGTCCCCTGAAGACTACTGCACCTTGTCGGCTGGAGAGGTGAAATTCTGGGTGGAGAGTGGTGGGAATAGGGGGAGCCATGATGTCAGCTACACAGTGAGGAAAGGTAGCTTAGTTTAATGTTACAGACTAGTATGGCAATCAGCCAGCTATGAGTGTACTGGATCAGAGGAGAGACTCAGAGCATAGCATGCATACTGAGAACACAACAGAGTGAGATTTGATAAGCAGGAGTTGTATGCCAGAAAGTACAAGAGACTAAGCTAAAGACCCTGTAAGTACAATGACCCCTTTATATAGTGTACAACCTTGAGTACTAGAAGATTCTATCAAGGTAAATATAGTACAATACTGCAGAAAAGAATGTTCCAGGGTGCTGCACAGTGGTTTGTAAGTAGAAGAACTGCTGCGGTGCAGTAAGCTGGTGAATGTAAGTGAATTGGAAAAGAAAACCATAACATATACAAGCTATTCTCTCACTTTTATTTTCATCACATGTTTCATCTGAGTCTCCCTGGCTCTTTGGACACATTTTACTGCTGCCCATACTCACACAATGCTAATCGAAAGCCAAATCAACTACATCAACTATCACAAGGATACATGATGGTGGTCATGGCCAACCAGAAATCCAAATTTATCTACAATGGCTTCAATTGGCATATTGCCATCATAACAATTCAGCAATTCCTTGTTTTCTTTGTGTTAGGCAGACCACTGTTCAAAATACCCTCTTACAGCATGTGATTGTACAGCCTCAATGTGATTGATTTGTTGGAGATTACAGTGACATGTGACAGTGAATGCATGACAGCACAAATAGCACAATGTGCCACATGGACTTCTTGTAGGACTCAGGGATGATACAGATGGACCCTTGACTTACAGATAATTTCTCCACACAGTTTTCTTTTCCCTCAGTCTTCTATGAAAAGACTGAGGTCAGTACTATTTGTGCAGGTTATGGCAGGCAAGGAGAATCAAGGATGACATGAGCAGCAGGTGTAGAGATTCCCTGCATGGGGAGAACAAGGACAGCATGTCCTGCAGTGGTAAGAAGTGATGTAGACAACAGTAGGTTGCCACAAGTAGTGAGAGAGCTGCAAGGTGTGTAAGATGAAGTGAGAATTGTTAATGTGTGATGCACAGCACAGTGGTTCTCCTAGGCTGGGTCACTCCACTCAAGGAGGATGGAAGGGTGTTGGTGGGTAGAGAGTGGGCAGAAGCCTGAGAAGGAAAAGAAGCAGTAACATTATGCAAAAGTAACAATAGTAAAGAGTGAGGAGCACATCCATGTTACTGGAGAGGGTAGAAGGCTGACTACTGGTCAGTGTCCCAGAGAAGTCCCTAAGTACTAAAGGCTGCTGTGCACAGACCACACTGAGTAATATGTGTGGGGTGCAGGTGTTTGAAGCAAAGAACAAGTACATAATTCCAACAAGAATGAGATGTAGTAAGTGGAGGACTCACTCAGTGTGTATAAGACAACAACTGAGGAGAAACCCCGCGGGGTTGTGGAGAGGTAAGAGTGTGTCATGATTACATAAGTGTGTGTAGGAGGAGAAATGCTGAATGAAAATATAGTGTAGGAGTGATAACAATGTACAAATGTTCAACAAGTACTTACTCCTGTGTTGTTCACATTTTATGCTTTCTCACTATTTCTCCCTGTAGAATACAATTCTCTTCATTCTACACAATTTACTCAGCAAGTAGGTTGTGGGGACATTGTCTAGTGTTTTGATCATGTGGTGTTTGTTGGATTTTGTCCAGATTTTATGCCACTGAGCAGTTCCTTCTTCATCTATTATATCTCTTTCTACATTCTTATCTCCATCTTACCTATCATGTGTGTATCTCATCTTATCTCTTGTCTTATCTTTTCCCTCTGGCTGTGCTCTTATCTAATCACTCTGTGGCTCTGCTCTATCATCTCACTCTGGCTGTGCTCTTTCCCTTATTAGTTGCATCTTTGTCATACTCTCTGTAGCTCCGCTACAACCTTATACCTTCATCTATATCTTTTCCCTTGTCATCTTTTCCTCTCTCTCTCTCTCTAAGTCTTTTCACACCTTGAAAAGCATCCTCTACCCACTCTGTGCCCTCCTGTCTGGTGTCATTTCTACTCTGGCTGTGCTCTTGTTCCTTCTCCTCTGTCTGTCACCATCTCTCTCCCAATACATGTCCCTCCTTGTTGTTGTTGCCTCTCCCTGCCCTCTCCTGTGCAAACAGTGTTATGAGGCACTTGCTTTGGCACCTTGTAACAGACTTATTTTCCCTTTTTATTTTAATTTTATTTTACTTACTATTGGAGCATAGTTTTACTACAGCTGTGAGGTTTGTTAGATTACCATGGCCATAGTATGTTCTTTGTGTCTGTCACCTGCCTCCCACACTTCTTAGTCATCATGGTCTGTGCACAAGCTGTTTTCATATATATAGTAGCACCTAAGTGATGTATTGCAACTGAGGTGGACAACTAGTCCTTTCTCTACACTCCTTGACTCAATCTGTACTGGACCTGTGGCCTTCTGCTTTATACACATGCTCTCTCTATAGGATGGACATCATCATTGTCCTCCTCTACCTCTAGATATTGATTGTCTTTATCTTTATGATTGGCACACTGCATGCCATGGTGCCATTGCCTGGCCACTGTATCCCCATTGGGCATGCCTGTTGACAAGCTTAGCTCCACTCTAATTAGTAAGGACTCTACTCTTTTCCCTTATAATATTATAATATTTACATACTAAGCTGTGAGTTTAACTCCAAGTACTATCAGGTATCTTACCTCATTTTTATCTTTCTTTCTTTCTTTCTTTCTTTCTTTCTTTCTTTCTTTCTTTCTTTCTTTCTTTCTTTCTTTCTTTCTTTGTCTACATTTACTTGCTAAGGACTATTATTATACAATTAGCAAGGACTCATCCTATCTTGTCTTTGTCTGTCTTTGCTTACCTCTTGTTTCACTTGCACTTGTGTGCTATTTACTTAGTTTACTATGGATGCATCCCTGGTCACATGATCTTGTTGATTGCTGCATGATCATCATTGATCTGTGAACTTGATTCACTTGTACTATCTCTAGGATATGTCTTTAGTATAAATAGTTGCAAGCCTGGCAGTCTTAAGCCCCAGTCTTGTCAACTTCACAATCTAGGGATTCTTGTATACTGTGCTTGATCTAAAGCTCACCTACAACTTGCTTCATAACCCTAAGAACTAAGTCTAAGATCTCTAAGTCACTAAGTGTTGCCAAGACATCCTATAGTATTGGATTTACTGTCTATTGCATGACACTGACCATGCTACTACATACTATGTACTTTTATCTTTCCATCTTTACTTTATCTTATCTCATCTACAACTGGTCACTTGTTGTGCTGGTTGATTATCACACATTCTCTCTATATATCTTCTCATCCTTCTTTATCTCTTCTTTACCTCATCATATCTCTTCACATCTCTCATCTCATCTTATCTACACTGCTTATGCTATCTTATCTATCATCAATCTACATCTCATCTTCTGGCTGTACTCTTCTTTCTTCTTTAAGTCATCTTTTTGTTGTCATCTTTGAAGCTCCACTACAACTCTATACTTTCATCTCAATATCTTCTCTCCCCTCTTTGTCTTTGACTAAGCTCTAAGTCTTAACCCCATCTTTCTGCACCCTCATGTCTGGTGCAACTCTCTATCTGGCTGTGCTCTTACTCTTTCCCCTGCACTCCTGTCTTCTGCCCACTATGTGGGCATCAGCAATTGATCTGGCCTTTTCCTTTTCTTCTGTTATAGTTGCCTGCCCTCTCCTGCACAAACACTCTCATCTTGCTAAGAGTGGCCTATTGGATGGTCCTAGAGAAGGTTTTTGATAATTATACCCCTGGTAACAAGGTAGTTGTTATGTGCTTGATACACTTGATAAATATTCCACTGATGACTAAATGAGGATCCAGGATGATGAGTTTGTTGCTATTATAAGGTTCTTCACCAACTCTCTTCTATTTTCTCTATTTCACATTTCCAGACTTTGTGTTACATTTACTTATATCTTTACTTGTGCTCATGTGTTTCATTTGTTACTTTACCCACACCTGTGGCACACTGTTATAGTTCTAACTCTGCAGTTACACATAGTATACAGGAGTCCTCAGTGGCGCAGCTAGTTCTCTAGTTGCTCACTTCAGACTTCAGGTACTGTACTTATGTCTCTCTCTTGTTTACTTAGTCTTAGTTTCTCACTTTGGACTTCAGTCCCCCACTTCATGCGGTGTCTAGAGTAGCCCTTATTGCAATCCACAAAGTCCATTATTGTCTTTTAACAGAGTTTATAATGTCTTAGCAATGCTTAGTCACCTTGAGATCTTAGACTTAGTCCTTGGGGTTGTAAGTGAGAGGAAGGCAAGCTGAGATCAAGTGCAGTATAGGAGAATCCCTAGATTGTGAAGTTGACAAGACTGGAGTTTAAGACCACCAGGCTTTCAACTACTTATACTAAAGACAAGTCCTAAAGATAGTATAAAACAATGAGGTTCACTGATCAACAATGATTGTGCAGCAATCAACAAGATCATGTGACTAGAGACATGTCCATAGTAAACTAAGTAAATAGCCACAAGCACAAGTGAAACAAGAGGTAAATACAAGTCAAGATATGATAAGTCCTTGCTAATTGTATAGTAACAGTCCTTAGCAAATAAATGTGATAATAAATAAAGAAAGAAAGATGAGATGCCTTTACAGTACTTGGAGCTATGCTCACAGCTATAGTGAAACTATGCTCTGATGGTGTTCAGATAAAAGAAAAAAGAAAAAAGAAAAAAGAAAAAAGAAAACTGTTACAAGGTGCCTCAGAAAGTGCCTCATAACACTCTTCCTTTCTCTCTCTCTGGCATACCTGGCTGTTTTAGCACACTCTCTTTCTCTATCTCTGCATACATACTGTACACTCTTGTTGTCACCAGCTCTTTTCCATCTCATCCCCCTTTGCCCACAATGTGGGATCTTGGTCCAATGGACTACCCCTCTGCATATATCTACATCATTGTCCTCTACAAGGTTTCCTGCCCACATGCCTGTTGTCATATAGTACTCTTGGATCCATAATAAGTAAATGTAAACCACAGGGACACATGGACCATTGTGTGTAGGTGGCTGAGCATGTGTGTGTGTGTGTACAGTAGTAAGGACAAAAAAGCTTAGTAATAACACAATGCATCAACATCAAGACTGTCCAATAGGCCACTCTTAGCATGTGGCTCAATTGCTCACATTTTCTCTATTGCAGGGTGGCCTACCTGAGCCTGGTATTATGGATAATATTGCTGATGGAAATCAGTCAGCTGATCTACCTGCACTGCCAGCCTCTGTAGCAGACACATCTGTCATCTCCTTCACTGGTTCTTTATCCTCCATAGCAAATGAAGATCTGGATAATACAATATGAAATCTCTGTTCCCATTTCAAAGAGCTGGTATCACAATGCTTGATGGCATGTTGTGTGCCATTGGCTGCCATGACCCTCAAGATCAGGCAGTTCCTCTTATGCATTCAGCCTGTACAGAGAGTTTTTGAGAGAATTTGGATCAAGTAACAGGAGTATTGTGTTCCTGGACCCAATGCCTTATGACACCATAATGGACAGCATAGTATGGCATTTAAATATAACTTTCTTTCGACTGTGTATATTCATTGCACCAACCATTAAAAGTCTTATCTGATGGTGCTTAGTCATCCATGGCTCCATTGATGGTTACTCATGACTTGTGGTTGCATTGTGATAATAACTGGGCCTCTACAGTACTACAGCTCTTTCTTGGAACCACACAAGAGTATGGTGTACCATCTTGTGTTTGTGGTGAGCATGGGACAGAGAACCTTGAAGTTGCAGCCTGGATGGAGGCAAATCATGGAGTCCACAGGGGATCTTATATTTGGGATGATGCATCTAGTCTTGTGTATTATCAATGCCCAACCATATGAAAATTGAGAAATAGGAGTGTTTATGATATCTGCATTGAGCATTTATGGGTTGATGTAACAGCACAGGTGGGTGCAAATTGGGCTGACTTCTTCACTGACCTGGAGCTCCACCATGGTCTGGATATCAGCAATGATACATATGTTTGGCTTCTGCATCATGTTTTCTGATGATTGACCAAGAGCTGGCTTTCTTTGTGAAGAGCTGGAATCATCACTGGATTCAGCTCCACTACAGTCCCAACCATTCACCTGCTGATATATTTGTATTTGATATGCATGTTTATGGCGTGTGTGGGGATCCACTACCTGCACCAGTGGGAGAGGGCTTGAACATGTATGGGGTGGGCTGGGGAGGGTTGGGGGGTGAGTGTTTGTTTCAGTCACAGCAAACTAACAATCAAGGTGGTGGAGGTGTGATCTCTTGGGTGGGGCAGGTGGGGCCACCTGAGTGGCTGAGTGTGGTTGAGGTTGAACCTCTGCTAGTTTCCTTTGATTCTGACTTGGAGACCATGTTGGAGCATCTTTTACCTTTTCATCATTCTGTCAGGCTGCATTTTAGCAGCATATATCTCTTTATTTCTTTGACTTTTCTTTTACTGTTTCCCTTGATATCTGATTAGATATGATCCTTTATCTTTCATCTTATTGTGATCATATCTAATCATATCACTTACTGTCTTTTGGGTCTAGACTATGAGGTCATGCCATGAGGTTGTTGCATAGTACCTTAGCTTACTGCACTCTCTACTTACTTAGCCTGTCCTATACTTACTGTGCTGGTCTGTGTGCTGGTCTAGATAGTATGTAGGTCTGCTGTAGATAGCAAATAGACCCAGCTTGTTATGGCTGGATTACCCTCTCCTTAGCTTGATGCTTAGCTGAGTGCACCCAGTCCCTCATGAGAGGTAATGTAGGACCCCAGTCTTATACATTCTCTGGAGGGTGTATCCACCACCAATCTGACTACTATTTGGATTCAGGCATTAGCATACAGGCAGGCAACCCTCCAAAAGAACCAGACTGGGATGATAATATTGAGTACATCAAGGATTGTTGATTTTTACCTATCTTAGGATGCTGGACATCCTTATTTCTTTTCTCTTTATGGTTCAGGCTGAACAAATCTGGGTAGGGCAATGAATGACAATAGTACCATGTGTTGATGACAGGCCATGTGCAGAGGAGAACTAAAAGAGTTCTTGTTCTGTATATACAACTAGGAGCCTTTTTATAGTATAGTCTACAGTGCACAGACCATGTTGAATGTTGTGAAGGGCATGTGTAAGTATATATGTATGTGTATGTGTGTATTTAGTATCAACAATGAGAAAGGAAGGTGAAGTACAGTCAGCATATATCAATTGTCAACACCCCCCCATACTAGAGACACATGTCATGAGACCAAGGCTGGAATGATGTGAAGAAAACAAGGAGAAAGAGAGAGGTTTAGTGAGGATATCTGCTGTCACAAGGGATGAAGGAAGTCATTTGACAGCAATGGAATTGGAGGCCAGACACTCCTGTATGTAGTGGTGTTGTATGTCAATGTGCTTTGTACTGTGTGTGATGACAGGATTGGTGGCAACATTGATGGAACCCTTGTTATTGCCATAAAAGAGGAGCAGGTATGTGAAACTGAAACCTAACTCTTGGAACAAGGACCATAGCCACATACCCTGGGCAGCTGCTTGAGACAAGGACATGTACTTGGCTTCAGTAGAGGAAAGGGAGATGGTGTGTTGTTTACAAGAGGACCAAGCAATGGTGCCACTGCCAAGTAGGAAAACATATGACCCAATGGACCTCTGATCATCTCTGTCAGGACGCATTTATTTTTCTTTTAATTATATGATTTCTTTTATCCTTATCGCTCAAGATCTACACAAGATATCTTATCAGATCATGTAGATCTTATCGCGATTATGTATGACTCATTCATCATT
>QLPN01002727.1:0-12431 GCA_003314395.1 Albatrellus ellisii
AATTTGAGTACAAGCATTGAGATGATCAATGTCTGTATCATCAGTCTGAAGCATAGAAAACCTGTTGTAGGACGGCAAATTCGTGCTCAATTCCCGTCCAACCCAAAACCCGACTGTTGTGCTCCACTCTTTGAGCCATTCGGATTGTTTAATCAAAGACCACATGCCTGAAACTCCTTCTGCATCTCAGCCAAGAAGTCTGCCTCATTCAGTGCATGCATCTCTTGAAGGGTCCTTGCATTCCCCCTTCATTGCTGTTGTTGCCCTTGAGGGCATCTTGGCTCAGGACATTCTCTAGTGAAATGTCCTTCTTTGCCGCAATTGAAGCATAATCGAGGGCGTGGTCCTCAAGCTCTGTCAACATCCATAGGTTCTCCAGCAGGTGCAGCTGTAGAATTGAATTGTCGAGCGGTAAAGGTTCGTTGTTGTTGCCCCTGTTGTCTTCCATATTGTTGTTGCTGCGTCTGCCTTCTTCCCCAAGTCAACTTGAAATTCTGCATATCCTGATATGCATATGCCCTGACTCTTGCTCGTCTCATCCATCCTTCTAAATCACCGGGGAGAGGTGTCTCGACATAACAGGATTGGAGAAGAGGACAATTCATCCCTTTTTTGAACAATGTGCATAAAGCACCATCGTTGTATCCTGATGCTGTCTTGTATAGTAGGAATTCTGTGATATATTCCTCTATGTGACGACCTCCCTGTGAAATAGTTGTCAATTTTTGTTGAGCCATTTGCTCTTCATTATGATCTCCAAACATGATTTTCATCATCATGAGGAGTTTGTCAAAATCTTTGAATGGCGTTTCGTGTCTATGAGGCGCTATCCTGTGCACCTCTATCTCTCGAAGGACTCCTTTCTTCCATTCTTCAGCATATCCCCCTTTGATGTAAGACAGTATAACTGTCACTTTATCGTCGTCTTTGTACTCAGGGTGTGCTTGAAGGACGAGATAAATTTGATCCAGGAATGACTGGAACTTCTTTTTGTCTCCATCAAAAGGAGTCGGTTCTGCTACGCGAACCTTGGGGAGGTGGACCCAGGGTGGGAGGCCTGTTCCAGATCCTGAAGAGAGATTGCCTTCACCTGATGCTAGGCGTGTCATCAGATCTGTCATTGCTTGTTGTTGCTGCACTAGCAGCTTCTGTTGGTCCTGAATAATCCTCATCATCTCCCCAAAAGTTGGTGGTTCATGCTCTTGATCCATTGGAGCAGGTGGAGCAGCAGTTGGAGGTACTAGAGTTGCTGCTAAGGCTGTACCAAGACTGTCGATTCTGTCAATTTTGGATTCTAAGTGCTGCGAGGTCGAAGGCTCTTGATCTTCTAAACTCACGAATCAATTCCTCGAGTGTGATTCTGGTTCTTCGCTGTCTGATCTGTGAGCTGGTGGCGATGGCTGTCTCCAGCTCCACATGTTCCACTGGTTGTCTTGAGACAGATTGCTCGATTATCTGTCCGATTACTTCTATAAGTGTTCCTGTACTTCTGGTATTGAGTGATGTCAAGTCGATGGCATGCTCAGTCATACAACAGAAGCACTATATTTTCAATCAAATGCACGAATGATGATGCAAACAAACAAGAAAATCACAAGAACCTTGAACGATGAAATGTCTATGCTAATATGTAGACGTTTGGGGACCCCCTGCAATGTAAGACGTGAAGTGATGATGGGGATTGATATGAAAGGTGTGGTCAGGGTTAGCTCCTAGTTCTAGGAGGACTGGGGGGGGCACAAGGGAGGGATCATTGTAATACTGATATAGAAGCAATCTGAAAAGAAGAGGAGGGTACTTAATACGGTACCGCTTATTCTGATTCTTCCAGTGCTCTGATCATGGATCGGGAAAGATCCAAAAGGGGAACCTTTTGTAGTTTGTCGCAGGTTTGTTGTGACGTTGAATGATGATACGGGCATGCCAGGCAAGAAGGCAATGACGAAGATGTAGGTGGGTGGTGGAGGGACGAGTGGGAGGAAGGAGAGAATAGAAATTTACATTTAAACCTTTGTCAAGGAGTTGCTCTCTCCTAGAGCGAGTGTGGGGGGGACGAAGGTGGCATGTAGAAGGGATGGGTGGTCCCGGAGCTGTCAGATGACTCACTGAGTTCCCAGGTATCTGGGTATCGTACGTCGTCCTCCCAGAATGTCCACGATTGTGTATTGATCACTCAACTCCAAGTGTCCACCACATGCATGCTGTGGATGATGTCATGGGGCGCGAGGTGGATGTGTAAGGGGTGAACACTAAAACAGCTGACAACAATTTGGAGAGTAGAAGATGGTGAGCAAGGGACGTAAACTTTAGTCCACAGGCTACAAGTACACTCACTCTCGTGTTTCTGCCACTTGCAGTGATGACAGAAATGGAGAGGAGGGCAGGGAAAGAAAAGGTTGTGATAGAAGCACTTCTGCTCACGTTTCGGTTTGTGAACGAAGCCTATGGTGTAGAAGGGATTGCAGACGAATTGGTGGTGAAAACACTGGTCTGCAGGAAAGGGGGGAAAGGGAAAGGTGTGGCGGGGGAAGGAGTTTTGATCAATTGTGAGGCCAACGCTATGTCAAAGCCGAACAACTGAAAAAGGCTAAAAACAACTTAAAGGACAATCACACTTAGACTAGCGGATATCCCAGATGTATTAGTGTATAGTAAAAGAGAGAAGAGAATGGTACTGTACCTAGCAGATATCCCAGATGATCAGAATCGGGGAATAAACTGCTAGGAGTCCTATGTATATATAGTACCCTAGAACGTGCACGGACCATGCAGTACAGTATAGGGCCGGAGAATGAGAAAGTAAAGTAATGATGTCATATCTAATAATAGAGGGGACGCATCATCGCTAACTGAGCTCCGCAGTAACTGTGGGAGTGATTGGTGATACTCCGCAGCAGGTGTGAGAAGGATTGGTGATCATGCACAGTAAACATGAGAGAATGAGCCATAACTAAAGATAGAACAGGCCGATTGGAGATCGGATGACATATGCGTCATCGGCCGATAAAGACGAAGAGAAAGAGTATGTGACCGTGGGAATCGCTTCAATAGATCAGGAGTGATTGTAAGATCTATGAGGATAGAGACATAAGAAAATAGTGAAAAATGAAGAGAAAAATAGGGAGAATAATAGCGGCCTGACAGATAGTGCATCATCTGTTGAAATCACCAGATTCCCCCCACCCTCAATTTGACTTCTTCTCCTGTCAGAGTTGATAATCAAAAAGTGAGTATCAACCTTCCCTCTGCATGTCTTATTATTGAGAAAAGTGTGCATTCCCCATAAGTCACATTTATCATTGTGTTGCATAGTGTTCTCCATTGCATTCTCCATTGCATTGCACTGCGTTGCATTTTCTACTGCGTTGCGTTTTGTTTCCACTACATTGGATTCTCTATCATGCTCTCTATTGCATCATTTTGCATTTGTCTTATCATGTCATGTCACCAGTTTATTACCCAAGTTGCATTCCTCTAGTAGCTCTAGTGAAATCGCACTATTGCCCTTTATTGCCCTTAACTACTAATCCTCTCTATTTTGGTGTCTAGAGAACTTTATGGCTCACACCCTCCAGCAATTGCTGTGGTTGTGGTTACTTTTCCCCTTCAGCCAGGCACAGCATGTAACAGTGCTCTAGGAGATCAATGATGTAAGGTGTCTGGTCGATTTCAAGGATGTGATTGGGACAATCTCTTGTGACATGAAGGCCTAGGTATGACTTAATCTCTCCTAGGTCCATCATCTGGAACAGGTTTTTGAGTGTTGCCTTGCATTGTTTGACTTCTTCAAGTGACCCTCCAAGGATAGTGATGTTGTCCACATACAGAACAATGATGAGGGGTTTGGAGGAGTTTGTGGAGACATAGATACCTGAGTCTGAAAACATGCAGGTAAAAGAGAGGTCAAGGAGTGAACCATGCATTTTGTGATGCCATTGCCTTGATGCCTGTTTCAACCCATAGATGGCTTTGTTTAGATGACAGACCTTTCCTTCTGTTCCAGGTATGACAAAACCTTGCAGTTGCTCCATGTAGATCTCTTCATCTAGGTTACCATTTAGGAAAGCTGACTTCATGTCCATGGAATGTACTTCCCAGTCTTCTAGTGCAGCAATGGCTAGAAGAGTGTGTAAGGACTCAAAACGTGCAACTGGAGAGAATGTTTCTGTATAGTCAATGCCATGGACTTGTGTGTACCCTTTTGCCACTAGTTGTGCTTTAAAGTGTCCATCTGCTTTCTGCTTAAAGACCCATTTGTTGCCTACTAGGTTGTAGCCTGATGGTAGGTCAACCAGCTCCCATATGTGTAGATTGTGTAACGATTGGAGTTCTTCTTCACAAGCACCCTTCCAGAGTTCAGCTTCTGGAGTGGCTAGGGCCTGTTTGAGTGTGAGCAGGTCACGTGATAGCACATGGGAAAGGATGGAGGAAAGCGAGGGACTGGCCTGAGGCATGGCAAATACATTGTTGTCACTTCTAGACCCCCCCTTGCAAAGGATGTCCACAAACCCATGTGGACTGTATGTGCTGTCATGAAAATGGTCAGGGTGATGGGCAAGGTGCTGAGAATGGCAAACTACAGGTATGTCATTGTTGATGAGGCCAGAGTGGGTGCATTGATGAGCAGGGGAAGAGTGGCTGTGCCAGCAAGGAGTGGGGAGAGATGGCAGGTCGTCGGCCCATGCAGTGTGATGCATACATGGGCTAACAGGGACTACAACAGGAGTGGGAGCCCTGGGAGGAATGATAAGCTCCAGGGGTGGCACACCTGGGACAGTGGGAGGACCAGTGGGAGTGATGGCAGGTGAAGCTGGGTCCATGAGGAGAGGACCAGCAGGCACAAAACCACCAACAAGGTGCAGTATTTGCGATGAACCAGGGACATCAAAGTCCGAACCATTGTTGGAGTCCCCATCGGAGTTGTCATTGAGTGGTGGTGCAGGAGGGATAGGCAGTGGAAACAGGTTGAGGATGGTTGGGTCCTGTTGGGCCTCCTGTGCTGGAAAGACATCTTCCTCAAACACAACGTCATGACTGACAACAGCATGCTGAGCAAGCTTGTCCCAGAAGACCCAGCCTTTGGTGCTGGACTGATAACCAATGAAGAGGAGGGGCTGAGAATGCACAGAGAGTTTGGAATGTTGGTGGTCAGGCATGTGGACCCAACCACGACAACCAAAAACATGGAGATGTGAGATGTCAGGTGCAGTAGCCTCAGGGCTCCATAGGGCAGAGGGCATTGCCCAGCCCAGATGCTTGACAGGTGACAGGTTGTAGGTATGTGCCACAGTTTGAATTGCATACTCCCAGAAGCCAGGAGAAAGGCTGGCGTGATGGAGCATAGACAGGGCTTGGTTGAGTAGGGAGCAGTTCCAACACTCAGTGCATCCATTCTGCTGTGGAGAGTAGGGAACCATCATCTGGTGTGTGATCCCTCGATCTGTAAGCAGAGTAGCAGTTGCATGGCTGATGTATTCCCCACCATGGTCTGTATGTAGGATCTTGGGCCAATGCCCAAAGAGATTGTGTACATGCATGAGATAGTGGGTGAGTGCCTCTGATAGTTGATCTTTATGGCGAAGTGGGTAGAGGATGCCAAAACCTGAAAAATTGTTGATAAAGGTGGCAACATAGATGTTCCCAGCACCTATGGAGGCCATGCTGACAGGCCCAATCAAGTCCAAATGGACCAGACTGAGCACTTTGGTGGCATGACTCTGGGAGAGATGAAAGGAAGTTTTGGGGAATTTACCCTGAAGACATCCAGTGCAAGGGCTGGTGGTAGATGAGGATGAAGGTGGAGTAAATCCGGATAGCTGGGATGGTTTGATTCTGGAGATAACAGCTTCTGATAGATGACTGAATCGTTTGTGCCATAAATGTATGGTAGGGGAGGTGAGAGCATGGAGGCATGGTATAGGTGAGAGATCTATCCAGTAGGTCCCATCTCAGAGGTGACCAACACTAAAAACCCATCCATCTTTGGTAATGGTACATGTCCCTTTCTGGTAGCTAATGCAAAACCTGAGGTTGTCGAGTTTGCTGATGCTCAGAAAATGGCTGTAGGTGTCAGGAACATGTAGGACTTTGGATAGAGAGTGTGTAACTATGGATTCTGTTGGTAGGATGTGTGTCTGAGGGAGTAGGAGATGGTGAAGACATATTGTGAATACCAGCAAGTATACTCTTGTGGTTCTCCTTTGGCTTCTTTGTTCTCCATGATGCAAATAGAGGAAGTTTGATGATGATGATATACCATAGCCATAAAACAATGAGAGTCCATAAGATAGGCTTTGAGATGGGGATATCATGGGAGAGAGACATGATTGTTGCATGAGTGGGTGAGAGTATGGAGTGTGAGTAAATACAAATGACCTGGGCAGGGCCCATAACCTGTTGATGACAGGCCATGTGCAGAGGAGAACTAAGAGAGTTCTTATTTGTACATGTAGTATCTCTATCGTATATGTACCATATTGTGTAAGGGAGTATGTGTATGTGTGTGCGTGTATATCCAGTATATGTATAAACAGGGATGAAAAGTATCATATATCCTGTCATGTCAACAGGGTCCATCTGTATTGTCCCTGAGTCCTGCAAGAGGTCCATGGGCACAGTCATGCTATTCATGCTATCACTGATAGGTGTTGTGTTGAAGATGAAGGTCAAATACCCAACCATGTGCTTATGAGCTAAACTCCCCTGTCTATCTCTTGGCTCAGAGTAGCCAACTCTCTAGACAGGAACTAGCTGTAGTACAGTGTCACATCAGGGAAATAGTGCTTCACTTAACTAAGGCCTGGTAGCTCAGTGGTTAGAGCACCCACCTAGTGTTATGAGGCACTTGCTTAGGCACCTTGTAACAGACTTGTTTTTTCTTCTTTTTCTTTTTCCTTTTTACCTTACTTACTATAAATGTAGTATTAACTACAGTTGTTGAGCTTAGCTTATAGTAAGGACTCTATCTCCTTTACAGTACTACAGTATTTACATACTGCACTGTGAGTTTTACTCCAAGTACTATAAAGTCTCTTTATCTTATTTATTCATTTATTTACTTATTTACATTTACTTGCTAAGGACTATCATTATACAATTAGCATGGACTCATCCTATCTTGTCTCTATTTACCTTTTTTATCTCTTGTTCATTTTGTGCTTGTGGTTACATTTATGTTAGCTTACTATGGACATGACTTGGTCACATGATATTGTTGATTGCTGCACAATAATCATTGATCAGTGAACCTTATTTATCTGTCCTATTTTTAGGACACTCTGTTTTGTATAAGTAGGGACAAGCCTGGTGGTCTTAAACCCCAGTCTTGTCAACTTCACAATCTGGGGATTCTCCTATACTGTGCTTGATCTAAGCTCACCTTTGCCTCACTACATTCTAAGAACAAAGTCTAAGATCATCACTATGACATCCTAAACTTGTCACTCTGGATCCTTGTTTAGTCATTGGCAGTATCATCCTCATCACTATCTCATCGATCCTACTCTGTGAGGCTGACATTTGCCAGCAAGGTTACACAATGTAATGAGAAAGGGGAAGGGTTAACAAGAGGGATGAGATCATGCTTAGCAAATGGATATCCCAGATGTATTCAGCTGAAGAGTAACTATGATGCAGCTGAAGTATATATGCTAAAGAGAACCTGCATATGGACTATGTATGTACTATAGGGCAGGCGTATCATAAAGGAATGCACAGCATTCCTGTGAACAATCAATAAGCAATCACACAGCATCAGTAAGGATGTGCAGCATCTGTGAGAAGCTCTGTAAGCAACTGTGAGAATATGTGTCATATATATATAGTAAGTGGGCTGATGACGAATGAAGAATGAGTCATATGTAATCACGATAAGATCTACTGATGATCTGATAAGATATCTTGTGTAGATCTTGAGTGATAAGAATAAAAGAAATCATAAGATGAAAAGAAAAATAAATGCGTCCTGACATACTCTTCATCATCATTAGGAACATTTACTACATGTATCAAGCACATACCAACTATCTTGTTACCAGGGGTATAGTTATTGCGAACTTTCCCTAAGACCATCCAATAGGCCACTCTTAGCACCTAGAGTAAGGGAGGTCCTGGGTTCAATGTGAGGCTGACACAAGCTGAAGCCAAACAACTGATGGAATACTAAAACAAAAGGACAATCACGCTTAGACTAGCAGATATCCCAGATATATTAGCATATAGTAGAAGAGAGAAGAGAACTGGTACTGTACCTAGTGGATATCCCAGATGATCAGAACTGGGGAATAAACCACTAGGAGTCCTATGTATATATAGTATCCTAAAGTGTGCATGGACCATGCAGTACAGTATAGGGCCAGAGAATGAGAAAATAAAGTGATGATGTCATAGCTAATAATAGAGGGGACACGTCAGTGCTGACTGAGGCTCCACAGCAACTGTGAGAGTGATTGGTGATACTCTGCAGCAGGTGTGAGAAGGATTGGTGAGCATGCACAGTAAATGTGAGAAAAGGAGTCATAACTAAATATAGAATGGGCCGATCAGAGATCGGATGACATATGCATCATTGGCCAATAAAGATGAAGAAAAAGAGTATGTGACTGTGGGAATCGCTTCAATAGATCAAGAGCGATTGTAAGATCTATGATGATATAATTGTAAGAAAATAGAGAAAAATGAGGAGAAAAATATAGAGAATAATAGTGGCCTGACAAATACCCCCTTCTTAAGGCGAGATGTCTTGATGAGTGAAAAATGGAGAAGAGCAAGTGTGGCAAATATCTTCTTCTTCACCTGTCAGAACGCATTTATTTTTCTTTTAATTATACGATTTCTTTTATCCTTATCGCTCAAGATCTACACAAGATATCTTATCAGATCATGTAGATCTTATCGCGATTACATATGACTCATCTCCATTTCATCATCAGCCCGCTTACTATACACATATGACGCATATTCTCACAGTCACTTACAAAGCTTCTCACAGATGCTGTGCATCCTTACTGATGCTGTGCAAGTTGCTTATTGATCGTTCACAGGAATGCTGCACATTCCTCTATGATATGCCTGCCCTACAGTACATACATGGTCCGTGCGCAGGCTCCTTTCAGTATATATACTTCAGCTGTATCGTAGTTACTCTTCAGCTGAATACATCTGGGATATCCATTTGCTTAAGTGTGATCTCATCCCTTTTGTTAGCCCTATCTTCTCTCCTTACATTGTGTGACCTTGCTGGCAAATGTCGGCCTCACATCACCTTCCATAGATTTGAAAGGGATGCCAGTGAAGAGTGATGGAGAAAGAGGAATGATAGAGGAAGACTTGGGTAATTCTTTAAAATCTTCATATGATTTAGGAGTAGTAACTCCATCATCATCTTCATCTGTGAATTCGTCTTCATTGTCAATAATGCCAAAAGGTACTTCCTTGTATCCTTTGTCAAGAACTGGTGGGATGGGTGGAGGTGTTTCTTCGTGAAGTTGTCGAGCATAATGTGGTTGAGCCATCATTTTGGGTGAATATTCCATCTGGTAAAGGGAGTAAATGGCTACTGAATGTATTGCTTGAGGATTCTCTTTATGGTACCTCTTGAGCATATCAGGAACATCTTCCATCAATACTGAAGCAGGTTCCCAAGAATTTTCCTCTGCAGGGTAGTCCTTCCATTTGACCAGATATTGAACTTTACCACGAAAAAGACAACTATTGAGAATTTCTTCAACTTCATATTCTTCAACACCATTTTTGATGATAGGAGGGGGAGGAGGACAAATTTCTCGTTTGACAATGACATCTTTGACATATGGGCAAAGTTTGACGACATGGAAGACTGGATGAATTTTCATTGTCTTGGGAAGTTTGAGACAATATGCGTTGTTAGAAAGTACTTCAAGTACTTCATATGGTCCAAGACGTTTATGGTCTAGTTTCTTCATTGGTCTACCTGTGTCGATATTAGTGGCTTCAAGCCAAACTTTATCTCCAATGGTGTAAACAGGAGTTTTGCCACGATGTTCATCATAAAACTTCTTCATATCATCAGCTGCTTTCTTCAATGACACCTCTGCTTCTTCTCTGATGCATTTGAGCCCTGCTACAAACTTGTCCACTGAGTCAATCTTGGTAGATGTATGAGGTTCATGACCCATTTGTGGATCTTGTCCATAATTCAGCATAAACGGGGAATATTTTGTAGCTGAATGGACATGATTATTGTAAGCAAATTCTGCCATAGGTAAACCAGCTTGCCCAATCATTCTGTCGATGATTTATAAAGATACAGAAGTATTGTTCAATTTCTTGATTTATCCACTCTGTTTGTCCATCGGTTTGGGGGTGATAAGCCATAGATGTAGCTGTTTGAATCCCCAATAAACAATTCAATTCGCGCATGACTTGTGATGCAAATTGAGGTGCTCTGTCTGATAAAACCTTTTCTGGAAGACCATGATGTTTCAAAACATGATCTCTCATAAGGTGTGCCACGCCTTCTGCTGTAATCATCTCCGTCATTGGAATAGCATGAATCATTTTTGTGAAACAGTCCACGACCATGAGGATGGAATCATTGCCTTGGCTTTCAGGCAATTTGACAATAAGATCTGTAGAAATGATCTGCCAAGGACGTGATGGAATTTCATTAGGTGTTACCTCTCCTTGAGGTTTAGTAGGGAAAGTTTTTGTCCCTTGGCATAAATCACATCCTTTGACATATTTCTCCACATACAATGCCATATTTGGGAACCAGAAATGTCGTCAAACCATTTCTAAGGTTTTCTTGTAACCTGGATGTCCTGCAAGAGGTGAATCATGACAGGTTTTCATCAACTTGGCATACATTGTTTCTGGGACATAGAGTTTCCCATTGTAGAAGAGCATCTTCTTCTCATCTTCACTCCACCATGCGAATACTGCAGTTTTCCTCAAGTCTGCATCCAACTTGTCCCAGACTTTGTAGTTGTGATCTTCTTTTTGTGCATCCATGATTTTCTTCAAGATAGGGGGACTAAGAGCTGCAAGGGAAATCTTGTGTTTGAAAAATTCTGGCTTGAGCAAGATGATGTTCTTGTTGTCATCTTCTACCCCCTTCTTATGGTCCGAACATCTCAAGAGGAGATCAGGGTGAACATTGGTAGAGCCCAGTGTGTGGACCATATCGATCTGGAAGTGAGACAAGTAAAGAGACCAATGAGCTTGACGACAGTTGAGATTTTGGGCCATCATGAAGTATTCCAAGTTCTTGTGGTCAGTGATGACCTGAACTGGGTGAATGGAACCTTCAAGGTAGTGATGCCATGCTTCCAGAGCACAAATGATGGCTGACATCTCCTTGTCATATATGTCGTAGTTACACTCAGCAGGTGACAAACCCTTACTGAGGTAAGCAACAGGGTGCCACTTGTTATCCTGTTGAAGCTGTGAAAGAACTGCACCAGTGGCATAACCAGAACTATCTGCTTCAACTCTGAATGGATACTGCTCATCTGGAAAAACCAAAACTGGCTCAGAACATACAGCATCTTGTAAACAAGTGAATGCCAACTGCTGTTCTTCATTCCAATGCCACTTGACATCCTTCTGCATAAGTTCATTCAGGGGTTTAGCAATATTGGAAAACCCAAGAATGAAATGTTGCAGAAGCCCAAAAATGAGTGGACATCATGAAGGTTCTGTGGGATTGGCCAATCTTTGATACCCTGTACCTTGACTGGATCCATGGCAATCTTGTCAAAAGAAATTTTGAGGCCAAGGAAGTCGATAGATGTCTGTTCAAATTCGCATTTCTCTGGTTTGAGATAAAGCTTGTTATCTGTGAGTATTTGAAGGACTTCCTGTGTGACTTTGCGATGTTCTTCCAATGTTGCTGTAAAGATCAAAATATCGTCCATATAGACCACGACAACTCCTCATGAGATGAGACCATGGAACAAGTGGTTCATCATTGTTTGGAATGTGGCAGGGCTGTTGCAAAGGCCCAAGAACATAACCAAAGGTTCGAACAATCCCTTGTTAGTGACAAAGGCAGCTTTCCATTCGTCACCATCTTTGATCCTGACATTGTTGTAGCCCCAACAAACATCCATTTTGGTGAAATATCGGGCTCCATGAAGACGATCAATCAATTCTGAAATAAGAGGAAGAGGATAACTATTCTTGATCGTCATGTCATTGAGCTTGCGATAATCTTGAACAGGTCGAAGATCTCCAGATTTCTTTTTGATAAAGAAGAAGGGTGATGCCATGGGAGATTTCAAAGGGCAAATATGACCACTCTTCAGATTTTCTTCAATGAATAATTCCAATTGCTTTTGTTTGTCCAAGGAAAGATTGTAGACTTTACCAGCTGATGGTTTTGCTCCTTGTTTAAGTTCAATGGCGTGATCCCAAGGACATCTTGGAGGAAGAGAATTGAAAGCTTCTTTATC
>QLPN01002728.1:0-12198 GCA_003314395.1 Albatrellus ellisii
CAAGATTGTCCAAACTGTGTCCTGGAGATTGATCAGGAAGCCTACATCCTTGATCTCTTGGATCGATTTCATCTGGGCAATTGCAATCTGACATCCACCCCCTTACCACTGGGTTCTGCACCAACCAAAGCAGGTGGCAATTATACTGCTGATCACTCCCTTCATTGTGAGTATCAACAGCTCATTGGGTCTCTACTCTATGCAGCCATCATCTCTCACCTGACATTGCCTTTGCTGTCATGAAGCTCTCCCAATTTCTGTCCAATCCCCTTCCAGATCACCTCACTCAGGGATGCCACATCCTTTGATATTTGAAGGGATTGTTATGCCTTCACTTGCAGTATGGTGGTCAACAGAATGCTGGCATTGTGTGGTATTCAGATTCTGACTGGGCTGTGGATTGTGATGACTGAAAGTCAGTTGGCACATATGTTTTTCTGCTTGGTGGTGGTGCTATCCCTGGTCATCAAGAAAGCAACACACTGTATCTCTCTCTTCAATGGAGGCTGAGTACATGTCCCTATCACAAGCTGCAGCACAGGGCATGTGGTTGTGGTCCTTACTGAGTGAAGTTGGTTCTGCTTTTCCTTCCTTCCTTTTACTATACAGTGACAACAAGGGGTCCATCAACATTGCTACCAACCCAGTAGTCACCCACAGTACCAAGCACATTGACATCCACCATCACCATATCCATGACTGTCTTCCCTCCAGTTCCATTTCTGTTCACCAACTCCCCTCTTCTTTTGTCACTGCTGACATTTGGACTAAGTCTCTCTCTCCCACTATTTTCTGCACACCAGTCTGGTCTTGGACTAGCTGAGTATGCTCCCAGTATGGGGGGGTGTTGATGACCCTATGCTTACTAATGTTCTCCTCCCTTTTTCGATTTCTACTGTACACATACATATGCACTCACACATACACACATACACATGTACTCCTGTTCATAGTCTCTTGGTCCATGCACTACAGTACTTACTATAAGTAGACTGTTGTGTTGTTGTATACAATAAGAATGAGTCCAGTTCCCTCTGTATGTATGGCCTGTGTTTCACACTTGCTGCACCAGTAGGCATTTCACATGGGTTCATTACTTGACACTCTTCCCCTTATGGGACTCTGCTTGGTCTTTGGAGTTAAGACTCCTCTAACAATATCATTGTCTTACTATATCTTCTGTCTATTCTTGTCCTAACCCTCAGCACTTCAGTCAGTTGATGAGGTAGGTCTCCTGTTACCTCTACTCCCTCTCCCTCTTATCTGACAGTTACCTGCAGTCTTTCTCTCCGTTGTTGTGTACTCTCTATCTCATACACTCTTTCCATCTATCTTCCAGGTACTGTCTCTTTCTTCTAGTAGCACTTCACTCCATCACACATACATACATACATACATACATACATACATACATACATACATACATACATACATACATACTCTTGACACATACTATAATTACTACACATCTCCACAGACTATCCACTCCCATCTCCACACTCCACTCATCTCTCGAAGACAACACATATCCCTCCCACAAATGGCAGCTGTTGTACTTCATACTACATTCTCTGCTACAATTCTACCATTCACTTACAATATAAAGATGGGCACACTATGCTACAACCCCTCAGATGGTCTGCATCTTGTCTGAGTGAGTATCTCCCTCCACCTAATCTTATCACCTTCTTACTCTTCCCTGCAGCATACTTTACACACATTGCATCACCTACTGTGATTGTAACCTCTTTCCACTACTGCAGCTATGATTGCTGTTCTCTCCCCAAGCAGGGATACACTTGCCTTGTTGCTCTTCACAATATTATCAGTCCTTGCCTGCCATAGCCTGTGCATACACTTTGCCCTGTTTTGTCACTCTGATCTTGTATGGTCATAACTCCCTGTCTGGCATACTACTCCATAACATTAGACTATGCTCTCACTTACTCACAGTGTAGCCAACATTGTGGCTCTGCCAATCCCTGTAAACCTTCATCCATATTTCTGATTTTCTCCTCAGCATGACAGTCATTTATTGTGGTCATACTCTTGAGTATATCAGACATCAACAATGGTGACTCTGAGGTACTAATCAGTACCTCACCACATCCAGCCTTGATGAAGAACCTCTGTCAAACAAACTCTATTTGTTTACTCAACAACTGGGACAATTTTCAATTGTAGGGGTTGATCGACCACTTCCCCTACTCTCCAGTCCACCAATCACCCTGATTATTGAGCCCCCTCTGTCTTCTGCTCTGCTTATTCCATTTACCACTCCAATTGCACCACTCCCAACACTGACACCAACAATCATCATGTCAACCATGTCAAAATATCCTTTCAAACCTGCCAAACCAGAGTTGTATAGACTAAGTATTGCACCTTCATCAACTCATGTACCCTCTACATCAAAGGCCTAGATCTTACCAGCAGCTGTAAATGTATCATGAGTGTCTTGTCATTCATGCAGAAGGGCACTGCCCTCACTTGGTGCAATTGGTATATTGAAGACAAACATAATGTGGACATTCAATCCACCTACATGACATTTGTCACCAAGCTCAATCTGGTGTTCAAAGACACTCAACACAAGATATACACAACAATGGAACTCTGTGAATTCAAACAAAAGACTTTCTCAGCCAACACTTACATAGTGTGGTTCCATATTTCAGCTGCTGACACTGAACTCAAGGATGACACTGCACTGGTTGCTTTCTTCCAATTGTGTCTGAACAAAGCCATAGTAGATCATATTTATATGATGTCTACTATGCCTTCTACCTTTGAAGATTGGGCCAAGATGGCCTCACAATTCAACAGTCAAATTTGCACACAAAAGGTTTATCCTAATGCATTAGTTGCAGCATTTGCTAATCTGCACATACCATGTGACTCTGATGCAATGGATGTCAGCCACATAGCCATGCTGCACATCACCAAACTCACATCCAAGGAGTACAAACAACTATTTGACTCTGGCAGCTATTTCACTTGTGAAAAACCTGGTCACATTTTATGTGATTGCCCTAACAAGGTGTCACAAGTAATGTCACCTGTACCATTACACCCTGCTTGGTGAACTCTACATACATGGCAAGTTGATGAAGAAGTGATGCTGAGTATTGCCAAACCTCTGGCTTATACATGAAAAATTGCATGCACCCTGTACTGGAAGGAGGTGCTTGGAATCAGAGCACAGCTGACTGTAGAATGAAAGAATGTATTCTCAGTCTCCTTGTGGAAGACTGAGCAGTAGCCATTATAGTACTGTACCTGTAGAATAAAAGGTATACTACAGGGAGAAATAGTGAGAGAAATATAAAACAAATAGCATAGTGAGTGATTGCTGACCTCAGTCTCTTTGTAGAAGACTGAGAGAAAAGAAAAATATGCAGAGAAGTTTTTCTGTAAGGTTCTGTCTGATGACAATGAACCAATCATGGATGTGACCACCATACACACATGCATTCAATGCATTCTTGCACAATTACTGGTAGATGATTGCTCCATCTGCGCTGAATCTCCAAAGGAGGTTTTGTGAAGTGTCCTGTATCAACTGTGTGGTATAGGACTTTATTTTCAAAAAATAATGCTCAAACTACAAAGACTACTAAAAACAGTTTTTACTTGCCAGTTCAACTACAAACAGATAATCACAGCATTCAAACATCAGCACTGTTGAGTTACTGATAAGTGGGTGCTCAGGACTGTGAGCACACATGAGAGGAAGAGAAGAACAGCCATATGCAAGAGAAAGAACATTAGAAGTGTTATTGAATTGAGTACAAAGCTGTAGTATAAGTACAAACTGGTACTGTGCACAGACTTTGTGTATCCTGGTGGCTGTGTGACACAATATAGTAAGCATGAGGTAAGTAAAGTGTGAGAAAGTTCAATAAGCACCAATTGATAGCAGAGCCACCTCTGATATCATTAGTCCAAAACTTGTCAAGCAATACAATATACCTGCTCTCAATCTTACCAAACCAATAATGCATACAATGCAACAAATAAATTTGGTATGATATGCCAATATGTCAAATGCATTTTGAAAATTGGGATACATACTGAAGTGCTGAAGGCATTTATCACTAATATTGGGATAGACCAGTTATTGTTAGGTCTAGGTCATTCTTGGCTAAAACAGAACGATCCCATTATTGATTAGATTAAACCTTCAATTTCTTTTCCAAATAAAGAATTGATGCACATTTATCAAACCACAGATCTAGCCACTTTGCTATGATATGACAAGAAAAAAGCCTAGATGAACAAGTACCTTCAGAGTATATTGTGGTCCATGATGTATTTGAAGAAGCTTCTAGATCCCAGAAGTAAATGGACCATGTTATCAATTTACTCCTTGACACTCCTGCCAAACAAAATTGTATAGTATATCCCCTTAATCCTATTGAACAAAATTATCTAGATGAATTTCTGGATGAGATGAAACAAAGGGGATAGATCTGCCCATCTCAATCACATTTTGCATCTCCTTTCTTCCTTGTCAAGAAATAGTATGGTGTTATGAGGCACTTATGATGGACTTGTTTTTTCTTTTTTCTTTTTTCTTTTTTCTGACTTATTATAAAGCATAGTATTACTACAGCTGTGAGCTTAGCTCCAACTTATAGTAAGGACTCAATCATTCTACCTTTACAGTACTATAGTATATACATACCAAGCTGTGAGTTTAACTCCAAGTATGTCAGGCTGCTTCTATTTTTCTCTTATTTTTCCTCATTTTTCTCTATATTTCTTATGTCTCTATTGCCATAGATCTTATAATTGCTCCTGATCCACTGAAGTGATTCTCACATTCATGCATTCTATTTGTTCATCTTCATCTGCCAATGACACACCAATTGTCCAATCTCCGATCAGCACAATTATGAAGTAGTTATGTGTCAGGCCGCTATTATTCTCCTTATTTTTCTCTTCATTTTTCTCTATTTTCTTATGTCTCTATTGTCATAGATCTTACAATCACTCCTGATCTATTGAAGTGATTCCCATGGTCGTGCATTCCATCTCTTCATCTTTATCAGCCAATGATGCATATGTCATCCAATCTCTGATCAGCCCATTCTATCTTTAGCTATAACTCTTTCTCTCACACTTACTGCGCATGCTCACCAATCCTTCTCACACCTGCTGCAGAGTATCACCAATCACTCCCACAGTTACTGCGGAGCTCAGTCAGCGATGACGCGTCCCCTCTATTATTAGATATGACATCACTACTTTACTTTCTCATTCTCCGGCCCTATACTGTACTGCATGGTCTGTGCACGCTTTAGAATACTATATATACATAGGACTCCTAGCGGTTTATTCCCCAGTTCTGATCATCTGGGATATCCACTAGGTACAGTACTATTCTCTTCTCTCTTTTACTATATGCTAATATATCTGGGATATCCACTAGTCAAAGCGTGATTGTCCTTTTTGTTATTTTAGCTTTTCTTCAGTTGTTCGGCTTTGACATAGTGTCGGCCTCACATTATGACTCTTTTTCTCACTGTTACTGCAGCAGCTTACTTATTGTTCTCACACTGACTGTGGAGTGCTTACTGATTGTTCCCACTGTTGCTGCACTTATTGTACAGCACTGACACATCCCTTCTATTATTAACTATGACCTCATCTCTTCTTGTTCTCATATTCTGGCCCTATAGTGTATAGCATGGTCTGTGCACTGATTCCAGTACTATAAATACAGTAGTCCACTTAGCATTTTATCTCCAGTTTTGATCATCTGGGATATCTGCTAGGTGCAGTAGCCTTTAGTCTCTTTCTTGTCTTACCTTACTGATTATACATCTGGGAAATCTGCTAGTCTAAGCATGATTGTCCTTTTGTTTAAGTCTCTTCTTTGTTGTTTGGCTTTGACATAGCATTGGCCTCACAAAGTACTGTAAAGTGTTACATTTCCTTTTCTATCTTTCTTTTACCTATTCATATCCACTTACTAAGTACTATTACCATACAGTTAGCAAGGACTCATCTATCTCACCCTTATTTGTTCCTGTTTGTCTCATGTTCATATCACACCTATGGCATCAGGCCACTTATTATTCTCCTAATGTTTCTCTATATTTTCTCCATTTTTCCTATATCTATATTGCCACTGATCCTCTTATCACTCTTGATCTAGTAAGGTGATCTATTTGGTATTTTGTTTATTCTCTTCAGAATCATTGGCTGATGATGTGTCTATTGTCTGGTCTGAGATTGGCCCAGTTACAAACTCATTTTCTCATACTTATTGTGGATGCTCACTCAGCTTTCTCACACCTGCTTTGGAGTATCTGACAGCATGCAGTCAAGCAGGCTAGCTTCCAGAATAGATAGATGAGAGTGCTGGCATCCAACACATCTAAGAGAGGGTGCAATGCAGTCATAGCTGCAGCAATGATAGACAGTAGTAGAGTGCCACAACACAATAGAAGGGAGCTGCAGGAGAGTAGATGATGGAAAAATAAGATGGATAGAAGAAGTGGGAGTACTCACTCAGATGTGTAAGAGGAATGTCTGAGGAGATGTATTGTAGAGAGTCCATCTTATGTAGAGCCTGCAAGTAGAATTAGGGCAGAGATAGAATGTAAGAAGAATAAGGACTACTAAATATAGAAGTAGGGCACATGTCAATATGATGTAGTAAGTGGGGCCTATGTGGGAAGAGGGAGTAGTTCATGATGTAAAGAGTATGTGTAACATAGTGTAGAGTAGAGTATGGGGGAGAAGCTGAATGAAAATGAATGTACACATATTCAACAGTATCACCAATCGCTCTCACAGTTACTGCAGAGCCTCAGTCAGCACTTACATGTCCCCTTTTCCTATTGGTTGTTATTATTAGGTTACTGCATGGCCCTTGCCAGTCCAACGGTCTTCCCTACAGTATTGTACTATACTATATGACTCCTAGTGTTATCCCTCAGTTCTGACTATCTGGGATATGTTATGAGGCACTTGCTTTGGCACCTCATAATGGGTTTCTTTTTTCCTTTTCCTTTTCCTTTATATCTTACTTACTATAAGTGTAGTATTAACTACAGCTGTGAGCTTATCTCTGAGTACTGTGAAGCATATTCATTTCTTTTATCTTTCTTTTTTTATCTATATTTACTTGCTAAGGACTATTACCATACAATTAACAAGGACTCATCCCATTTCATCTTTATTTATCTCTTGTTTCATTTGTGCCTGTGGCTATTTTACATTAGCTTACTATGGACACAACTTGGTCACATGATCTTGTTGATTGCTGCACAATCATTGTTGATCTGTGAACCTTAACTACTTGTACTATCTTTATGACTCTGATTCTGTACAAGTAGTTGAAAGACTGGCAGTTTTAAACCCCAGTCTTGTCAACTTTGCAATCTAGGGATTCTCCAACAACTGCACTTGACCTCAGCTCATCTCTATTTTCAACTTAAAACTCTAAGAACCAAGTCAAAGATCTCTAAGCATCACTAAGACATCCTAAACTTGTCACTCTGGATCCTCATTTAGTCATTGGTGGCATCATCCTCATCATTATCTCATTGATCCCTCTCTTCATTATCATCAGGAACATTTACTATGCTTTTCAAGTGCACAACAATTATCTTGTCACCAGGGGTATAGTTATCACAAATTTTCCCTAAGATTATCCAATAGGCTGCTCTTAGCATCCTCTCACTGAAGTGAGTATCTACTCTACACCTCTTCTACTCTTCCTTCTGACAATTGTGCTTACATCAGGACCTAATGTGCTCTCTTGTACTCTCCTCCATTCAGTATCATCAAACATCATGCCAGCACTTGACATTCTCCTGCTTGAGTACCTCAAGACATACATCAAGTATCTCACTTCCTATGGGGAGGAGCTCCCTCCCTTAGTCCTTGTTCTCTTGTGTTGCCAGAGGCTACACCTCATCATCACTGTCTCCCTATCACTCCTCATGGTTTTCACCCTCAAAGAGGACTTCTACTCATGCATCATCAACTCTCTCTGCTTCTACTGTGCATTCACCCATTCTCAACAGACACCTCCATGCCTGCCTGCATAGTCCATTCCACCAATGGCACACCAATTGGTGGCATCCTGCCCTCACAATCACATGTGCATACCAACAGACCACAGTGAAGCAGCATACAGCTGCCATCATCCCTGTGGGGCACAGACACAGAAAAAGCATACAACTGCATGCACATTATGCAGAACACTTTATAAATCACCAGCATATACCAGCACAGCTTCCCAGGCCCAGCAGGTGCTGCAGTCCCATGCCATGTGCATGCATGCCTGTCAAAGGCCATGCTGTGCAAGCTTGGTGTGTCCAGCATGGAAGGGTTATGGTGGCTGCTGCAAATGCAAATGTGGAGCACACACTAATGGTGACATCCAGGACATACTGGGCTGCTTCAACATCCTTAGATGGTGGGATGCACAGATTAATGGGAGAAAAGTCCAAATAGGCTGGTGAACAGGGACATGTTGTGGGACAACTATGCACTTTCTGGGCTGTTGTCATATGGGATGGCCCAATTTCCATTGAGGGTGATGCCAATGTGGCTGTGATAGAGCAGCTTGAAGACACTGCAGTACACCTGGATGGCATACATGTGCACCAGAATCATATGGTGGCCTATACTACATGCTCATCAAAACAAAAAAGTGTTAGTGAAAGGTGGCAGAAAATGATGAAAGGCATAGGTGACTAGCAGGAATAGGAGAAGAAGCAAGCCTTGACCAAGGTCCAGAGGGCATATCATTCTGCAAGAGATGATAGATAAGGTATACAGTGTGAGGTACACAGAGATAGAAGAATGACTCAGAAGATGACCTATGCATTCATTATTGAATAACTGAGTAGTCAACAAAGATGTGATATTGAATGTAGAGCTCAATGCCACAAAGGAAGGGCAAGAGATGTAGGACATGGTCCCAATACAACAGTATTGCTGGAGAGACAAGTGTGTGCATGTATGGAGAGATAGAAGTATGCAATAGAAGGAGAGACTGTCAATTTTTATTTATCTTAGGATGCTGGACATCCTTATCTCTTTTCTCTTTGTGGTTTGCACTCCTCTCTAACTCTATTTTGCCCTTACTATATCAATCTTACCTCATAATCATACCACCTCAGCACTTCTGCTTGTTGCTGAAGTGAGCATCTCTTCTCCTCTCTCAACCCTCTGCTGACATACCTGCTCTATGCAGCTCTTCCCTCTGTGTACCCTCTGCCATATGGTACACCACTTCTCTCTTATATCTCAGCAGATATCAAAGAGTGCTAAGGTGTAATGACAAAAGAGCAGAGTAGATATAGTAAAGCAACATAGAGTTAGAGTGGAGTTTTAACTATGAAGAACAAAGGAAGGATGAATGGAGTATGATATGGGTTAAGTAAATAAACCCATGTAAATGCCTACCAGTACAACAAGTAGCCAGTAGGGAGAAAGATAAAGTGAGATATGATATCAAACATACACAATGAGTAAGAGGGATGCACAGTGTCTGATAATGAGTGGAATATCAACAATTATGATGATTCAATGGGAGCAGGACTCCTTGGATTCTCAGACTCTGATTGGGCAGCAGACCAAGATGATAGGGGTCAATAGGAGTGTATGTATTCCTCCTCACTGGAGGATCCATAGCATGGTCCTCTTGAAGGCAACAGGTTGTGTTGCTATCTTCCACTGAGGCTGAGTACATGGCTGTACTCATTCTTCAATGAAATCTGCTTCACCCAGTACACTCCTACACTCCTACATGGAGACAACAAAGGCTCCATCAATATTACCAACAATCCCATCATGGGATGTGGCTCAAAACACATAGACATCCACTACCATTTTGTTTGGGACTGTGTTGAACAGCATTCCATCCTGCTTAAGTATCTCCCTTGATTTCTAGTTACTGCAGACACCTTGACCAAGCCTTTAGCAACCCCTTCTTTCATTCTCCATTGTACTAACCTGGGACTTGTTGATGTGTGCTGCAAGTAAGGGGGGGTGTTGTCATTCTCTGTCCCCTTCCTCTTTTGGTATATACTTTTACACACATTCTGCTAAGAGCAGCCTATTGGACAGTCTTAGGGCAGGTTTGCAATAACTATACCCCTGGTAACAATGTAGTTGTTGTGTGCTTGATAAGTGTAGTAAACATTCCTGATGATAATGAAGAGTGGAATCAACAAAATAGTGATGAGGATGATACCACTGATGACTAAATAAGGATCCAGAGTGACAGGTTTAGGATATCTTAGTGATGCTTAGAGTGACTTAGAGATCTTAGATTTAGTTCTTAGAGAGTAGTGTGAGATAGTAGTGAACTTAGGTCAAGTGCAGTATAGGAGAATCCCTAGATTGCAAAGTTGACAAGACTGGGGTTTAAGACCACCAGGCTTGTCCCAACTTATACAAAACAGAGTGTCCTAAAGATAGTACAAGTAAATAAGGTTCACTGATCAACAATGATTGCACAGTAATCAACAGGATCATGTGACCAAGTCATGTCCATAGTGAGCTAAAGTAAATGTAGCCACAAGCACAAAATGAACAAGAGATAAACAAAGGTAAATAAAGACAAGATAGGATGAGTCCTTGCTAATTGTATAGTGATAGTCCTTAGCCAGTAAATGTAAATAAATAAATAAAGGAGGATGCTTTATAGTACTTGGAGCTAAGTTCACACTCTAGTATGTAGATACTAAAGTACTATAAAGGAAAAGAAATAGAGTTCTTACTATAAGTAGGAGCTAAGCTCAACAGCTGTAGTTAATACTACACTTATAGTAAGTAAGATGAAGAAAAAAGAAAAAGAAAAAGCATTACAAGGTGCCAAAGCAAGTGCCATGTAACACATTCAGCCACAGCTTAGTTGATGGTCCATGCATCTTCCAATCTTGTATATAAAATACCAATGCTTGTACTACAATAGTCAGATTTCTTTGCTATAGAATCCTCTATTCATATGTTCAGCCTTCTTCAAGAAGTTGATTAGAATACAATTAATATAGATAGCTTAATGGTTAGCTAAAGCCTTCCAGTGCCCTTTTCAGGGTCCATAAGCACAGTGACACTGCAGACAAAATCAAGGCAAACTGATGGATTACCTTGTTCCTGTCAGCTGCATCAGTGCATCTATGGACCCTGAGAAGGGTATCACCCCCTAATAGATAACAACCTGAATTTTCTCTGCCACTGAGTGAGCTCTTCAAACTAGCTCTGTGGGTCCTATTGTATGCATCATTGAGGCAGGGCTCATCAGATCTGGCTACTTGTAGGACAGAAATGCTCCTGTGTGTGAGCACAGACTAGGGCTGCCTAGTGTTGTTAGAACATCACCACTTTTTGTCCAGCTCCACCTCCCACACATAAGTACATGTCTCCATTACATTTTACCTGACATACACAACCCACACATATCTCACTATAACCATGTTCTTACAACATGTTCTGATGACTAATATTCCACACTCTGCTTGAACTCTGTTCAATGCTCACTACATAAACATATACCCCCACTTTCCACCACCCTCAGACATTTCTACAATGTCTAACCATGCTTCCCCACTCTGTGGCCTTGGCTGCACAACTCATCTACATGTCCTTGCTGCAATATCACCTGCTTTCCTCCTCTCCAACATTGGCTCATTCCTGTGCAGGCAAGTGTACCATTTATGGCTATGGCCATATACATTATGGTACATGTATGGCTACCCTCCATACTGTCACCTGTACTGCATGCCTCCATTTCAGTGCCTCTGATGGGATGGTATAGTGTACAAGACAGCCATAATATCCAGGTAGTATGGGCACTCAATATGGTCTACTTATATTGAACTAGTGTAAAAACCTGTTGTGTTGCAACATGGAGTAATAGAACATCATCTGAGAAAGTATACATAGGTTGTTGCAACATAAAATAGAAGGAAATAGCACCCTATCTATCTATAGACCAAGTCCATGTACAGACCAATCCAAACCTACACATTAATTCCAATTGCCTCTCCAGCTACAGAGCAGAGACCTATCCTATTGCATTGCAACATTCCTCACCAATGTCCCTGCCCTGTCCCTGTCCCTGCCCTGTCTCTGTCCCCATCCCTAGTGACCATCACTGGTTATCATACATGAAAACCAATACCCATAGCCATAGCCATAGCAATGATGGCATGAAGTAATATTGTA
>QLPN01002732.1:9540-28990 GCA_003314395.1 Albatrellus ellisii
CACTTCGCGCTTGTGGCTGAGCCACTTATATCACATGAACAGTTACTTACTGCGCTTTACTGCGCTTTATCGTTTACTTACTGCGCCTTACTGCGCTTTACTGCGTAACTGTACTATAGTTAGATTCGCTAGTCTTGTATAAATAGTTGACAAACTGGCAGTCTTAAACCCCAGTCTTGTCAACTTCGCAATCTAGGGATTCTCCTAAAACTGTGCTTGACCTAAGCTCGTCACAATCTCGCTTCATCCACTAAGAACTAAGTCTAAGATCTCTAAGCCACTAAAACATCGCTAAAACGACATCTTACACTCGTCACTCTGGATCCTCGTATCGTTATTGGTGGAATTATCCTCATAACCATCTCGTTGATCCCACTCTTCATTGTCATCAGGAACCTCTATTACGTGCATCAAACTCAGATCCAAACTTTGGTTACCAGGAGTAACCTATTAGACCTTCCCTAAGACCGTCCAATAGGCCGCTCTTAGCAACAATGGGTCACTGGTCTATATCTTTGGCATCAACTCAATGGTGCTCCATGGTTGGGTGTTGGGAAGCTCACACCAGCATCATCACATTGTCCTCTTTGTGCACAAGTTACACATGACCACTTGTTGGTTTTGTTACAAGTTTTGGATTTCAATAACTCCTTCAATGCAGCAGTCTGGGCAGTTGCCACTGTGGCCTTTTGGTCTTGTTGTCATCTTGGGGAATTGGTTGTGCCCAATGTTCATGATTTCAACTCTTGATGACACATTTCTTGCAGTTCATTTTTGTGTCATGGGTGCTAAGAGCAGCCTATTGGATGGTCTTAGGGATTGTCCAATATAACACTCCTGGTAACAAGATGGTTATAATAGGCAGCACAAATGTTCCTAATGATGAAGATAGGGATAGAGTCCTTACTATGTAGAGTTGGAGCTAAACTCACAGCCATAGTAAAACCACACTCTAATAGTAAGAAAAAAGAAAAAGAAAACTGTTATGAGGTGCCTAGGCAAGTGCCTCATAACAATGGGTTGGCATGGAACAGCACAGCATATTATGCCTTGCACATTCCCTTTTCCAAGACCCAGGGTGCAGATTGTCAGACTCCTACTGCTGACTTTATTCCCTACTGTTCTTTTATCTTTCTTTATTGTTTCTCTTTAGATCATCTGATAAGGTAAGATCTTCATCTTATCTTTTACATCTTATCTTGTTGGATATCTTACTTACTGTTGTTATGGTCTTCTTGGGGATAGTTCCCATAGCTGCTGCGCATCTGTAAGCTGTGATCCCACACTTGCTGCATTCTAGTTACTGTATGACCTGCCCTTAAGTACTACACCTGGTCTGTGCGTGCATTCCAGTACTATAAGTAGTTAGGTAGCTAGATGAATAGACTCCAGCTTGTTACAGCTGGTTCATCCCCTTCTTCTATGGCTGAGTTCTCTCATCCCTTGGCCTAGATCCAAGGCAGCTCCCAGTAAGCCTCTCCAAAGGAGAGCAGGGATACATTGGGAGTTGGTGGTCTCACACTACAGATGTCCACCATAGGCTTGATGATCCTGACACAGATATTGAAGGAGGTTGCTTGGAAATAGAACATGCTAAGAGCGGCCTATTGGACGGTCTTAGGGAAGGTCTGTAATGTTACTCCTGGTAACAAGAGTTTGGATATGAGCTTGATGAATGTAATAGAAGTTCCAGATGACAATGAATATTGGGATCAATGATATAGTGATGAGGATTATGTGCGTGCAGGTTTTGACAGGTGATGAAGATGGTTATAGCGGTTGTAACATTGAGTAGCATGAAGATAGTATCTGCAGCGATAGAGTATGTATGGACACAGCATGTGCCATACACAGTAAGTAGAGAATCAGGCATTGTAGAAGAATGTCTGAGTAATTGTGATGTAGTTGTCCATCTTATATAGTGAGGTATGGGTAGAGTTGAAGCGGAGTAGATGAGTAAAGTACAACAACTACCTAAAGTGAGAGGGACGCACATCATCCCAGAATTGTAAGTGGAGTGAGAGTTGCTCAGCTTTGTGAGAAGTCCGAGGAAAAGATGTGTAAGGGTACGTATGTACTATGTAAGTAATACGTGCGTATGTAAATGGGAAGGTGAAGCCGAAGGAACGTATACATGTGTAGGTGCGTACCGAACTTTCAACAGATTATTCCACTGATGACTATATGAGGATCCAGAGGAACAAGTATATGATATCTTTGTGACGCTTAGAGTGACTTAGAGATCTTAGACTTAGTTATAGCAAGTGAAGCGAGTTTGAAGTGAGTTTTTTAGATCAAGCACAGTAAAGGAGAATCCCTAGATTGCGAAGTTGACAAGACTGGGGTTTAAGGCCACCAGTCTGTCAACTATTTATATGGAACTAGCGATCTAACTATAGTAAAGTTGCACAGTAATGCACAGTAAGTAAACGATAATGCACAGTAAAGTGCAGTAGTACATGTCCATGTGATATAAGTGGCTCAGCCACAAGTGTGAAATGAACAAGAGATAAACAAAAGTAAATAAAGACAAGAAAGGATAGTCCTTGCTAATTGTATAGTAACAGTCCTTAGCAAGTAAATGTTATAATAAATAAAGAGAGGTAAAAAGAAGAAAAAGATAAGTCTTTGTATAGTACTTGGAGCTAAGCTCACACTTAAGTATGTAAATACTTAAGTACTATAAAAGAGAAAAGAAATTGAGTCCTTACTAAGTAAAGTGGAGCTAAGCTCACACTTGTAGTAATAATACTACACTTTACTAGTAAGTAAGAATAAAGAAAAAGATAAAGAAAAAATAAAATGCATTACAAGGTGCCAAAGCAAGTGCCTCATAACAGAACATGGCCAACTGTAGAAAGAAGAGAATATATTCTCAGTCTCTTTGTAGAAGACTGGGGGGAAAGAAAACTATGCAGAGAATTTTTTCTGTAAGTAAAGGGTCCATCCATATCATCCCTGAGTCCCACAAAAGGTTCATGTGGTGCATTGCACTATTTGTGTTACAAGGCACTTGCTTAGGCACCTCATAATGGACTTGTTTTTTCTTTTTTCCTTTCTTTTATCTTACTTACTATAAGTGTAGTATTAACTACAGTTGTTGAGCTTAGCTCCAACTTATAGTAAGGACTCTATCTCTCTTACTATATAGTACTACAGTATTTACATACTGTGCTGTGAGTTTTACTCCAAGTACTATAAAGTTTCCTTGTCTTTTATCTTTATTTATTTATATTTACTTGCTAAGGACTATCACTATACAATTAGCAAGGACTCATCCTATCTCATCTTTATTTGTCTTTGTTTATCTCTCATTTCACTTGTGCTTGTGGCCACTTTACAACTAGCTTACTATGGATGTGTCTCAAGTCACATGACTCCATTGATTGCTGTGCAATCATCATTGATCTGTGAACCTTAGTTATGTTTACTATTCTTAGAGCTCTAGTTTTGTGTAAGTAGTTGAAAGCCTAGTGGTCTTAAAGCCCAGTCTTGTCAACTTCACAATATAGGGATTCTCCTATACTGCACTTGATCTAAGCTTGCCCTCACCTCACTTCATTCTTAAGAACTAAGTCTAAGATCTCTAAGTCACATTAAGCATCACTAAGACATCCTAAACTCATCACCCTGGATCCTCAATTAGTCATTGGTGGCATCATCCTCATTGCTATCTGTTGGTTTTTTCATTACCTTATGATGCTGATCACACTGTTTGCTTATTAAGTATACTTATCTCTATCTCATCTTATTGGTATTTCTTTTCTCTTTATGGTTTGAGCTCCTCTTAAACTCTATCTTGCTCTTACTATATCTTCTTTACCTCATCATCTTCTCACCTCAGCACTTCTGTATGTGCTGAGGTGAGTATCTCTTCTGCTCTCTGAGCTCTCTTCTGACATACCTGCTCTATGCAGCTCCCTCTTTCTTCTGTCTACCCTCTACCATCTGGTACACATCTTCTCTTCTCTGACAGGCCTTATCTATCTCTTTAGGCCTCATCTATCTCTCTAGTCATGTATGACATCAGGACTATAGTCCTCCTCTAGCTTTAACTACATCTTGGCCTACAAGGCTATCTCTGTGTCAAAACAATCTGTTCACCATTTATAATATTGCCCATCTTTCAACACTATCTTGTTGATCCCTCTCTTCATTATCATCAGGAATGTTTACTACACATATTAAGCACATGCCAACTACCTTGTTACCAGGAGTATAGTTATCACAAACCTTCCCTAAGGCTGTCCAATAGGCCACTCTTAGCAATTTGTGTAGTTGCACTATAAATGCACTGTCACATCATCATGTGTTTGCTGTCACATGTTGTTGAAACAGGCACAGGGACACACATGGCAGATGAACCACAACCAAAAGAAGATAGGCTTGTAGCCACATCAATATTAGAGGGAAGAGCCAAAGGACCAATGTCCAGTGGCAAGACATCTGAGGAGATTACTGAGGATGTGGAAAACTGGGCAGGGTGGCAAACAATAAATATAGCACAGCACAAAATAGATATGCAATGCAATAAGGCAGAGCAGTGGCGACGATAAGGGGTATTCCCTTGAGGAGACAGAGCAGTAGGCCAAAGGGCCACATCTGATGAGAGAAGATGACGAGGTGTACAGATGAGGGTACACAGAATAGATGAGAAGTTGCTACAAGAGACAGGTATGTCAGAGAGGAGTTAGAGTAGCCGACGAGATACATACCTCAGCAGTAGATAAAAGTGCTGAGGTATGTGGACGAAAAATGAAAGGTTTATACAGCTCAATGACAATAAAGTTTAAAAGGAGCTTAACTATAAAACCAAAAGATAGATCCCAAAAAAGGGAAAGAGAGAATGGTGTGATCTGCAAAGGACTAGACAAATACTAATATGGATAAGTATGATCAGCGTTGTATAGTAGGAAAAATTGACAGAGGAGAGAGTAGATAGAGGCATACACAGAAAGAGGGTACACAGAAAGATAGAGCAACTGCTAAGAGTAGCCTATTGGATGGTCTTAGGGAAAGTTTGCAATAATTATACCCCTGGTAACAAGGTAGTTGTGTTGAACATTCATACACATATCTACTTACATTTCATTTGGCTTACTCCTACACATACTCATTATGCACTTACTTCATAATGTCCACTCCTCCATGGACTTCATGCTTCTTCTACTTACACACACTCACACCCCACACACACTCCAGGATGACACATGTCCCCTCTCTTTATGGTAGTTGTTGTATTCCTTTACTTATACTCCACCACAACTCTATCCATATCTACTATATAAGATGGACACTTCATACACAACCTCCCCAGATGCCTCTCTACTAGTCTGAGTACCATACTCTTCCCCATCTTCTCTTTCTCACATAAACCCTGCAGCATACTCTTACCATGTTGCTAAGAGCAGCCTACTGGTTGGTCTTAGGGAAGATCAGCTATGATAATACCCCTAATAACAAGGTGGTTGATACATGCTTGGTATACATAATAACCATTTCTGATGATGATGAAGAGAGGGATCAATGATATAGTGATAAGGATGATACCACCAATGACTAATCAAGGATCCAGAGTGACATGTGTAGGAAGTCTGAGTGACATTTAGAGTGACTTAGAGTTCTTAGACTTAAGTCTTTGGAGTAAAGTGAGAGGAAGATGAGCTTAGATCAAGCACAGTAAAGGAGAATCCCTAGATTGTGAAGTTGACAAGACTGGGGTTTAAAGACCACCAGTCTTTCAACTCTTTATACTAAGCTAGAGTTCTAAGTATAGTAAAGTTGCATAGTAAAGTGCAGTAAATATGTGTCCATTGTAAGTCATGTGGCTCAGCCACTAGTGTGAAATGAACAAGAGATAAACAAAAGTAAATAAGGGCAAGAAAGGAGAGTCCTTGCTAATTGTATAGTAATAGTCCTTAGCAAGTAAATGTTATAATAAATAAATAAAGATGAAAGAAAGAAAAGATGAGTCTTTTATAGTATTTGGAGTAACTCACAGTGCAGTATATAAATACTGCAATACTAATAGAGTCCTTAATGAGTAAAGTGGAGCTAAGCTCACACTTGTAGTAATAATACTACACTTTACTAGTAAGTAAGATAAGAGAAAAATAAAGAAAAAGAAAAAAGAAAAAAGAAAACATGTTATGAGGTGCCAAAGCAAGTGCCTCATAACACACATTGCCCCACCACTCTGTGTTGGCAACTACTTACTCTTGCTGCAGATGATATCTGCCCTGCCCTCCCCTCTGGGGATTACTTATCTGCTACTTGCCTCATATAAACTGTTGTTGCTTGCCCCAACCTGTGTGCACAAGCTGTTGTGCACTTGGTAAGTGTTCCTGATGACAATGAAGAGAGGGATCAATGAGATAGTGATGAGGATGATACCACTGATGACTAAACAAGGATCCAGAGTGACAAGTTTAGGATGTCTTAGTGACACTTAGAGTGACTTAGAGATCTCAGACTTAGTTCTTTAGAATGTAGGAAAGCAAGGGCAAGCATAGGTCAAGCACAGTATAGGAGAATCCCTAGATTGTGAAGTTGACAAGACTGGGGTTTAAGACCACCAGTCTTCCAACTACTTATACAAAATGAGAGTCCTAAAGATAGTACAAGTAGTTAATGTTCACTGACCACCAATGATTGCACAGCAATCAATGAGATCATGTGACCTGAGATGCATCCATAGTAAACTAGGGTAAAATAGCCACAAGCATGACAAGAATGAGAGATAAATAAAGATGAAATGGAAGGAGTCCTTGCTAATTGTATAGTAATAGTCCTTAGCAAGTAAATGTTATAATAAATAAATAAAAGATAAAAGATAATGTTCCTTATAGTACTTGGAGCTGAGCTCACACTTGTAATAGTAACACTATACTTTACTAGTAAGTAAGATAAGAAAAAAAGAAAAAAAAGAAAGAAACACATTACAAGATGCCAAAGCAAGTGCCTTGTAACAGCAACTGCACAAAACAGGTAGTGTCAGATAAACAATAAAGAGTATGTGATAGATCACATACCTCAGCAAGAGTGTGAAATACTGAGGTAGTATGACAAAGGAGCAGAGAAGATATAGTAAAGATGATTCAAAATTAGAGAGGAGTCTGAGTCACATAGAATGAGGAGATGTCCCAAAAGGGAAAGATACAAGTCTAATGATTACAAATGAATCCATGTGAAAAATACCAGCATTGCATAGTAGATGCAAATCTGACACATGTCGCTGTAATCTCCAACAGCAGATGGTGATGATATTTCTATCACCAAGATGGGCAATGTTGCCACATGTCCTTATGTTGCACTTTAATACCACCTCTGGGTCAATTCTCTCATTGTACCACAGTTGGCTCCATTTTTTTGCCTTTCACAATGGTGACTTGTGAACCCCAATGATGAAGGCATGGTTTTTAGGCCAATGCAACAACATTTGGTGGACACATACCTCGGAACTGCTACCAGGTGGTCATAGTTTCAGGATTGGAGGCTTGACATAATTACTGTTGTGTGGCATACCACCTGATATTGTTGCAAAGCAAGGTCACTGGCACTCTGATGCCTTTCTACTGTATTGGTGAAAAATCAAACATATTCTTCCTCTTCTCATCTCACATTCTTTTTCTACAACTCACAGTAGATAATCACTGCTATGGATAGTTTTTCCAAATCATATTGTCACACTTAGTTTTTCAAAGGGTTTCCTGCATTACAGTTTCATTGCTTGCTTTTGTGTGGGTCCTCAGTTTCTTGGGAACACAAGGTAAGTGAGCTGTGCTTGGTAGGTGGTGTCTCAGTTCCCAAAGTTCACTGGGTTTTATTGAGACATGACCACTCATTGGCAGTTCAGAACTGTTCAGCTCTTCACTCACTTTTGTACACCACTACTAAAATTCAGAGTGGCATTGTTTTTCATCAGGACATGCTCATGTGTGGTCACATGACCCCCCAATTCAATCACTGAGAATTCCCCACCTGCACACAATAGAACAGACATGATCTGTGACTAGACTCACACAGATTAAGTTATCGAAAATTCATGTAGCTATTGAACAGACCAGAGCAGCTTACTTAGCCTCTGGATGAGGAGGATTCAATGTCCAGGTACTCTCCATGACAGATCTGCCACAGTCCACGGACCACTCCTCAACCCTTCAACCCATTCAATAACAAACCCTAAGCCTACAGACACAACTCCTAGTTGTCCTGTGTAGAACTTGTCCTGAACACCATTCAAGACAATAAAAAGATTTTCGACCTGCGCAAGGTCAGAAAACCCATCACCATTATAGCAACAAGGCTATTGTCTTGAGCGGGACACACCTCGAACGCCATTTGAGGCAATAGCCAAACCTCAACAGTTAGTGATCTCTGAGCCAAAATCGACAATCTTCAACCAAAAAATTCCTGCCGTCCTGTGCGGAGTCAGAAAAGCCAAGCCATGACAGAAACAATACATTCTAATAACTCACCTCGAAGACTGCTCGAGGTAAAACCTACGCGCATAGTCTTGAACCAGAAAGCAGCCAGCAGGCATTGCGCAAAACTGGGGCAATCGACTAGCCTTATGTAAATAAACCCTTGTCTAAATTCGAGACTACAGTAGTTTCCATAATGCTCGATTCGCCATCGTCTCTCACGATCATTCTTCCTCAATATCTTGTACCATATATGCGCGGACTTTGCCCTCTCATCTTTCCCTAGACCGTCTCTCTTTCTCCTTTCTCCTTCACAAATGTCATCTTTCATAGACACAAATGCAAAAGGCGTCCACGGACCCACGTATGACCTCCCCACTCCTGAACCTGAGTCACCCCATCGTCCACGCCAGCCATACCGCTTTTCTACCCTATGCGCTACAGTTGAAAACCCGGACCAGAAGGACCAGCATGGGGCAAGCTCTGTACCCATATATCAGACTTCCACCTTCAAGGGTGTTGGCGGCGAATACGACTACTCGAGAAGCGGAAACCCTACCCGCACCCATCTAGGTGAGCATCCCTTCTTGGCAGTTCATCACATGCGCTTCACGTCGGAGCGCTATGTTGACCAGCATTCACCTGGTCTCTGACACGTACTTCTCGTTTCAAAATATCCATCTTGTTTATTTCCCTAGGTGACCAGTAGTATTGATCAATCCACATCTTTCCAGAACACCATATTGCCAAGGTCTCCTCTGCAGCTCATGCCTTTTCTGTGTCTTCCGGCATGGCCGCGCTTGATGTCATCCTCCGATTACTCAAACCCGGTGATGAGGTTATCGCGGGAGACGACCTGTATGGTGGAACCCACCGTATCCTGACGTATTTCCAGACTCATGGCGGTATCATCGTGCACCATGTCGACACTACGGATCCAAAAAACGTTTATGCTCACGTTAAGGCGGGGAAGACTGCGATGGTGCACCTTGAGAGTCCCACCAATCCCCTCTTAAGGATCGTCGACCTGTCAACAATCGCTGCTGGTGTCAAGGCCCGTGCTCCTAACGCAGTCATTGTTATCGACAACACTATGATGAGCCCTTACTTGCAACGCCCCCTCGAGTACGGCGCGGACATTGTGTATGACAGTGCTACAAAATATTTGAGCGGGCATCACGATCTTATGGCCGGGGTAATAACTTGCAATCATGATGACCATGCCAAAGTAAGGCGCATGTCCTGAATCGACTATTCAAGGTTTTCTGACAAATAAATTGTAGCAAATGGCATTCGTGATCAATACTGTCGGGAATGCACTCACACCATTCGATTGCTTTTTGCTTCTTCGCGGTATCAAAACCCTTGCTATTCGAATAGATCGTCAACAGAGGAGTGCTATGAGCGTGGCTACCATGCTTGGCCGCCTCGGCTTCAAGGTTAACTACCCTGGCCTGTCCTCTCATCCCGGACGTGAGATTCATGAACGTATCGCCGATGGCTATGGTGCTGTGCTTAGCTTCACTACCGGTGATAAGGCTCTTAGTGAACGCATTGTGGGTGCGACCAGGCTGTGGGGCATCAGCGTGAGCTTCGGATGCGTAAACTCCTTGATCAGCATGCCTTGTCTCATGTCGTAAGTAGCGGTTATGTCCGGGACAGTATGATGTCTATACTAACATTTCCGATAGCCATGCCTCTATAGACCCAGCCACGCGTGCTGCTCGTGGTCTTCCAGAGGATCTCATACGTTTGTGTGTCGGTATAGAGGATCCGGCAGATCTCGTCGACGATCTCGAACGTGCGCTCCTTGAAGCTGGAGCAATAACGACCTCCGTTAGCGCTGGTGAACATCATTATGTGCGAGCCACGATACAGCATGAAGGTGTTAGCATCAGTCGCGCGGTCGAGAAGCTTGCGTTCAACGAGAATGCTGTTCCAAAGAGGCTTAAGGAGAACCGGGAATGGTTTGTCAGTGCACCTGGTAAAGTCATCCTATTCGGGGAACACGCGGTCGTATATGGGGCTGTGAGTACCAGTGTAACTTTTACTGCGAGCGCTTGCGCTGATCTATTATGACAGCCTGCCGTAGCTGCGGCTGTCGGGCTTCGTTGCTACGGCTTGACATCCCCACGTCATGATGGAAAGCTCTTCTTGAGTTTTACTGATTTGGGTAACTTCTACCATGACTGGGTGTTAGATGACCTTCCCTGGGATGCGGTAACGTCTATTAATGTTGGCGACCAACATCCCGATTCTCTCGACCAGAAGCTAGTTGATGCAATTGTCAAACGCGCCATGCCTCCAGAGACGGATGAAAAAGCCCAGGCCGCGATAATCGCCTTCCTGTACTTGTACATGGTTATGGCTCATGGAGGCGAAAGGCAAGCATTCCGATGCTTGATGCGTTCCTGAACTGATGCGGAGCATCAGACCTTCCTTCACCTTTGTTGTGAGGTCCACTTTACCAGTAGGCGCTGGCCTAGGCTCTTCTGCATCTTTTTCGACTTGCGTTGCGACCGCACTCATTCTGCTGCATCAGCGGGCCCCGATACCAGCGGTTCCACAGCCTTCTAGGCAGCCTTATGCTGATGATCCGGGGCATCTCCATATTTCGCATCAAGGTCGCAGGGCGATTCCGTTGAGCTTTGCCGAAGAGGTCAATCGTTGGGCCTTCGTGGCGGAGAAGGTGCTTCACGGAAACCCTAGTGGAGTAGATAACTCCGTTGCCGTCTTTGGGGGTGCACTGGCATACACACGACCTGGTTTCAGCCGTAAGAGCGGCATGGAGGCGATTTCCGGGTAAGACAACAGCTGTGGACTGGGGAAGACTATTGATTAACCAGCCTACCCGCAGATTTAAGTCGTTGCGTTTCTTGCTCATTGATTCGAGGGTCCCACGGGAGGCCAAACGCCTGATCGCGAACGTTGCTACGCTGAAGACAGACGTAAGCACCTCACCACTCGGGGCAGTCTATCTTTTGCTCACCCCCGGTCAGAACCCAGAACAATTTAATCACCTGATCAGCTCCATTCAGGGTATTAGCGATGAAGCCAGACGCTGTCTTGGCGATCCCGAACTTTCCCGGGATGCCCTGCTTTTAGCACTCGGCGTATGTCCAACGCATCTTCAACGCTTTTATTTTTTGTCGAATAACCCTTTCAGGCCTTGATCGATGAGAACCACGCCTACCTGGTTTCGCTTGGAGTCTCTCATCCTGTGCTGGAGGCGATCAAGGCAAGAACTGCCGCGAACCCCTACAATCTTAGCACGAAGCTGACTGGAGCAGGGGGTGGTGGCTGCTCTGTCACCCTCGTACCTGACAGTAAATTCTCGTGTCCATTGTATCAACGGAGAAACACGCTGAGCTCTGTTCCACAGACCTAGACGATGACATCCTCCACGACCTGATAGACAAATTGCGAGACGACGGATACGTGCCTTACCTGACGACGGTGGGCGGCAGCGGTCTTGGGATATTCTCGCCATATCATGCAGGCAATTACGCCCCGCTGACCCCGCCCGAGACGCCCAACCTTGCCGGAGAAGCTATCATCTCGCCCGAGTTGCTCCGTACTACCTTCGAGAGCAAGGACCGCATCGAGTTGTCGCAATGGGCAGAAAATAGGGGCCGTTGGCTGTACGTCTGACCTGTGCGTTGTGTCTCGCTATGTGTCGTTCGTGCAATTCGCAGCATAATGAGTTGTGTCTTGTCTAGACAACATTCAAATAGTTGTAAAGTACAAGTGTCTCCATCTGCAGCATCCACTTTAACACGTATATGTGCTCGTGTTGGATATGTTCAGATTACTTGGTGCAATATTTATGACTCACAAAAGGAGGGAGCCAAAAAAAGCCATGTGGATGTGGAGACAGTCTGGTTTCTGTCCATTGCTTACCATGATGCTGTTCTCATGCATTGCCAATATTCAATGTTGAATGGCATGGAACAGCACTATCACAAGCAATCCAGAGCCATAAGAAAGACTTCCTTGTGATGTGAGGAAGTGTACCCCAAATACACATCTTTATCAAAGGCACCATCATGATGACATAATGATCCCTCATAGCCACCTGTCTGACAAATGGACACCCACAGTGATTTCATCGTGCATGCCCGGGCAGGTGGCTCTAAGGGATTAATATGTTGTCAAGTGATGGTGCCTTTGATGAAGATGTGTGATCAGCTGCCCATCCTGAAGGATTTTTGTTGTGAACATTATGATGGCTTGCCTGTCACCAATGTGTGATGTGTGAGACAGCATTTGTCGAAAAACTTTTGTTCGAAGCTAATAGTCAATCTGTAGTTCGAAGAGGGTCATGCTGTTCGTCTGGGCTGGACGAAAGCGTTCATGGTCTTCTGTGGTACTGTTCCTGTGTTATGCGAAGTCAAACGAAGTATTGGGACCTGATAACATTGGTGTAGGACCTCTCCAAGCTGAGAGAAATTGTAGATATGGTACCGGTACATGTACAGTTGGCATCATGTTGGCCCGCTCGTCTGGGGAGGTACTGTCTAATGAATCCTCAACCCCGTCTGTGAAGGAGGTGTCCTCTACCCTGTCAGTAAGGGAGTACGTGTGCACATTCTCGACTCGTTTACTCGAGCGACAATGGGAACTGACGAACTCCCTCCACTGCGAGGTTGAGGACATGCCCCTTTCGACAGGGTCGAGGAGAGCTCCTCCGCTGCGGGGTTCCTGATAGTATCGCTTGTAACCTCATGTACGGACAGGGATATGTGTCTTGGGAATTTCGGTAACTCTGCAGTTTCCGTTGCAATGGAAGTGAGCTCAGATAATATAGATGAATGCGACCCATCCGTCGTGTTGTCTGCCTTTTCCACCGTTAAGCCCGGTTGGCTTCCGTTACGGTTGGCGAGTTAGTATACCTTGTTAGACCTCGTTGGCATTTTTGTTGGGGATGCCCAGTCGGGTGATCAAGCCGATGGATGCGTAAGAGAAAGAGATGGAGGGGAGTTAGAGAGAGAGGAAGGGTATGTTCAGAGAATGGGAGGAAGTGCTCTGCACGAGCGTCTTCAGAAGGCTGCTTCGAGAGAACTAGAAAGCCCTGGACAAAAGGTACCATGCTCCCTCCCTTTTATATCATTCCCTCTTATCTAAACTGTGCGTCTCAGGATCGATATCCCTGAGCCTGCTCATCCACGGAATCACAAGTGTCACAACCGTAATGGGATAATCGGTTGTTGTCGCAGGCGATGACCGATCGAATTGGCTTTAGGGGGTGTGACATGGCGACGTTACATCTGTGCTCTTTTTTTCGGTTGGATCATCCATCCATGCACTAAGCGGGGTCTCCGCGGGCAGGGGCACGGTAACTTAACTGTACGGGTACACATTGTTGTCTCGCGGGGTGATGGTCCGCACCACCCCTGCTACCCCTGCTATGCGTAGTATGGTACTGCGCAATCTCGGATTGCTGCCGGGCCAGAATAACAAGGTGTACTAGTGAGGCGGGAGTCCGAGTCTCAGACCGGGCTGAGAAACTTCAAAATTATGGCAAAACACTAAATGATAGGCCGCATCACAAACTTTTTTGTTTGTCCCAACAAACTTTTGTTCGAACAAACAAAGATGAAATGCGATAATTCCGTTGACAACAGTATCCAAAGTTGAATTTAATACTAGGCTACTTGTAGTATAGTTTAGTACTAAGCTATTTGTGGTGTATGTAGTTTAGTATTGGGCCACTTGTAGTGTATAGTTTAGTACTAGACTACTTGTTTGTGCGTTCGAACAAAAGTTATTGGGACAACCAAAAGAGTTTGTGATGCGGCCCATCGTTTAGTATTTTGCTGTAATGACCCTCCTCGTTTTAGGCCGCATCATCTTGCCATGCCTGCTGTAACCAGCTCCGAAAGCCAATGTACGGAAGCTTGCTTCGGCTATAAGGAAGTAGTAGCCGAAAGCACACCAGCGCTCGTCAACAGCGGCACCATGCAAACATTTGCATTTGTCAGAACGGTAAATACAACTTGCAGGGGACCGAGCGTTATGTGTCGGTTAAAGCTGTTTTATGGAAGACATTAAGTAAAAGTACCATTGATATGTACTGTGTCGGGCTGAGAGGGGAAAGTAACCACAACCACAGCAATTGCTGGAGGGTGCGAGCTGTAAAGTTCCCTAGACACCAAAGTAGAGAGTATTAGTAGTTAAGGGCGATAGGGGCAATAGTGCGATTCAACTAGAACTACTAGATGAATGCGACTTGGGTAATAAACTGATGATATGGCGCGATAGGGTGGATACAAAATAACACAATAGAGAGCACGATAGAGAATCCAATGTAGTGGAAACAAAACGCGATGCAGTGGGGAATGCAACGCAGTGCAACGCAATGGAGAACGCAATGGAGAACGCAATGGAGAACGCAATGGAGAATGCAATGGAGAACGCTATGCAACACAATGATAGACGTGGCTTACGGGGAATGCGCACTTTTCTTGATAATAAGACACGCGGAGGGAAGGTTGATATTTGCCTTTTGATTATTGACTCGGACGGGAGAAGAAGTCAAATTGAGGGCGGGGGGGAATCTGGTCCTTTTAGACAGATGATGCACTATCTAAATACAAGCCTAGCTCCAAGACTGGAGCACAACAAAACACAACAGAAAATTTACTGTGTAGGGTCGATCATAGGGATATTTGAAATGAAGTGGAGTCTGTATATGAGCGAATAGAGTATCATACTATTGCGGATAAGCAAAAGAGGAATAGCGCCGATCGCACCAAATGCTGACTTTGTGACTTGTACCTCCATGGTTACTTTGGTGGATCTAGACCATGCCTCGGCCTATTCGTCCTTTCCCTTGTCAGCCGACCCGGTATTGTTTTCCGATGCCTGCGTGAATGCGCGATTATAGTGACTGTGGATGATTTTCGTGTGTGGCACGTTAATGTTGCTGTGTTCGCCTGATGTCGCTGATGGTCATTTTCCGGCGTTACGTGCACGTGATGCTCATCATCTCCTCCCAACTGAAATCTTGACTGTCCGCAGTCAACACAACTGGATGCAAGACACAGCCAGGAGGGACGACTCGCGGGGGTAAGGGCATAGTTGTAATGGATGAACAAGCGGACAAGGGGGAGCGTCAAGGGGTGGATAGATGGGTGGGTATAGGGGATGCTCTCCAAGGTGCAGCGAGGCACGACACGGACAACGTGGGGTGGATTAGCAGTGTGCGAACGCGGGGAGCTGATGGCGGAAAAGGGGGCAGGGCGCGGCTGGGCAAGGACGGGGCATGGAGGAATGGCGAGAGGAGGTGAGACTCAGGGATGAGCGAACTGGAAGGATACTGGAGTGCAGAAATAGGAATGAGTGGCCAAAGCAGAGTAGGGGTACGGATACAAAAGAGACGAGAGCAGGCAGGAGTGAAGTAAGAAAAGAGACGAGAGGAGGTGAGAGGGGAAATTTTTTTTTTTTTTTTGAGGTGTAGACTTGGAGAGATAAAAGGAGGAGAGAGAGAAATAAAAGAAAGTCCGGGTCATAGAGGAAAAAGGAATAAACGAAATAAAGCGGGAATACAGCGGGAGAGGGCAAAAGGGCGCAAAGGATGAGGAAAACTGAGTCGGGGGGTTTTTTTTTTTTCGGTAGCCATTGATAAGCTTCATCAACACCATCTTCACCGGCCACTGCCCATCCACCAACATGTCCCGCCCATCCTCTGTCACCACCACCACTTCCGACTGCATGCTCTTGCATTTGTGAGCGCACATGCATGTGACGCTCAACGAGCGGCCACAGGGTGAAGGGCTGCCCGAGGAGGCCTACCGATCGTGGACGGTGGGCACAGGGTGGCTTTTGGTATGTAATGCAAACGGACACAGGAGTCCATGATACTCATTGTCAATGTGCAGGGGCAACATCAGCAACGCGGTGGCTCGGAAGCTGACACCGCTTTCTTCGTAGAGGGCATGTGCAGCGTCTTGGCCCCCGTCGTGGAAGCAAGCTGGGTCAGCTGGGCATGGGAATTCCTGCCACTGACACAGATTGTGGAATGGGACAGGCAGGCCAACGAGGCACTCAGGCGCGAGCTGGAGCTGGAGGCAGCTGCGGAGTGGGAATGCGAGGAGCACAAGGCACAAGAGTGGGCGGAGCGTGAGGCTCAGGAACTCACAGAGTGCGAGGCTTGGGAACACAAGGAGCGGGAGGCGCAGGAGCTGGCAGAGTGTGATGCTCGGGAACAGGCGGAGCACTGCTAAGAGTGGCCTAATGGACAGTCTCAGGGAAGGTCTAATATGTTACTCCTGGTAACTAAGATTTGGACGTTGGCTTGATGAATGTAATAGAGGTTCCGAATGACGATGAAGAGTGGGATTAATGATATGGTTACGAGGATGATTCCGCCGATAACGATACGAGGATCCAGTTTGATTTAAGTGTAAGATGTCTTAGTGGTTTGTCAAGTTCTTAGACTTATAGAAGAAAGAGTGAAGCGAGTGGTTAACGAGCTTAGATCAAGCACAGTATAAGGAGATTCCCTAGATTGCGAAGTTGACAAGACTGGGGTTTAAGTCCGCCAGTTTGTCAACTACTTATACAAAACTAAAGATCTAAGTATAGTAAAGTTGCGCAGTAAGGCGCAGTAAGTAAACGAATATGTGCAGTAAAGCGCAGTAAAGCACAGTAAAGCGCGTCCATGTGATATAAGTGGCTCAGCCACAAGCGCAAAATGAACATGAGATAAATAAAGGTAAATAGAAACGAGAAAAGGTAGTCCTTGCTAATTGTATAGTAATAGTCCTTAGCAAGTAAATGTTATAATAAATAAGGAAAGATAAAGAGAAAGAGATAAGTCTAATATAGTACCTGGAGCTATGCTCACACTTAAGTATGTAAATACTTAAGTACTATAAAAGAGAAAAGAAAAAGATAAGTCCTTACTAAGTAAAGTGGAGCTAAGCTCACACTTGTAGTAATAATACTACACTTTACTATAGTAAGTAAGATAAAAGAAAAAGAGAAAGAAAAAAAGAAAACCATTATGAGGTGCCAAAGCAAGTGCCTCGTAACAAGCACGAGGCTTGGGAACGCGAGGAGTGGGAGGCGCAGGAGCTGGCGGAGTGCAATACTCGGGAACATGAAGAGCGTGCAGCCAATGAACGTGCCCAGGCAGAGCACACTACATGGGAGGGAGTGGAGCTGGTGCTGCAGGAGGGGGAATGGGAGGCAACAGGGGATGCGCCAGGCATGGCCGAGGAACACCCGCTGGCACTGCAGGTTGAATGGGCTGCATCGCAGGCAGGGGCCAGAACGCACGGGCAGAAGCCTGAGGTCATGCTGCCTCCACCACAGTACGGGCAGGCATGGATATGGGAGTCTGGCATCAAGGTGTGCACGGTGGCCCAACGGGTGGCCAAAGGTAAGCAACCCGCACCCCCGGAACCAATCGACGTTGACGACGCTGACGACAAGGACATCGAGGATGAGGAGGGCGCCGAGGAGGTGGACGAGGCCCGGGAAGATATGGCGGACCCGACCAGCTCGATGACGTCGATGGCCTCGAAATGCAGTGCGGAGGACATGGATGAAGACACCATGCCGTGCCAATGAAAACGCGCACATGCAGGCATGATGACCCCAAAGACGGTCACTGGCACAGCAAAGCAGCGGGGGCAGAAGCGGACAGATGTGGGGCCAACATGGCAGGTACGTATCCATTTTGACAACTGTGCCTTAGCACAACTGACCTTTCTCAGGCGAAGAAGCTGTGTGGCTGCTGCGAACGTGCAGAGAGCGAGTGCAGGTGGTACGAGTGGGCGGGGCGATGTGTGAGGTGCGCGTGGCAGCGGCAACACTGCGAGTTCGCAGAACGGCTGGACTGGTCAGCCTCAGTAGGTAAGTCCCTGGCTTGTTGTGGTGCAATGGCAACACTAATCAGTTGGTCGCAGAACCGTGGTCACCAACACCACTCTTCGTACAAGGCAGCAGTGAGGCGGCCGGGCTGAGTCGCTCTGTCATGCGCTCGCGGTCCGCGTCTGAGGCGTCCCTGCCAGCAGTGGGCGCATCCATAGGCGTCGACTTCCCGATGGCCCCACCATGCCTTGACTACCAAAACAGTGATGCGGCGGAAGCTGCTAACTGGGGTGTCCTGCGGTGGTACGAGATGTGGTACGCCAAGCTGGGGCTCCAATGGCTCTTGATTGACTGGTCGATGCACCTGCTGGAGGCTGAAATTCAAATCATCCGCACGCAACTCGTGGAGCAAGAGTGACAAAGTCCGGAGCACAGCGTGATGCATCGTAAGGTGGCGGGGTCGAAAGGCAAGGGAAAGGAGCGGGAGTAATGGTCGCCATGCATACTGTGTAGATAATCTGTCATCACCTTGTACATTTTAGCAGCTTATAAAATAAAATAAGGGGGTGAAAATAAAGGAGCTTGTGAGAAACTTGTGAGCACATAAAAGGGAGAAAAACTGTATAGAAAAGAATTAAAGAGAAAGGGAAATAAAGAGACGCATTTCTAGTCGCAGTCGACAACTTGCTCCTCAACGTCGCCTAGTGTAGTAGACTCTAGATGGCAGAGGTGATCTGTCGTGATGTCAATGAGGTTGTCGAGGGGAGGCAAGAGAATCTCCTGTCACGCAAAATAGGGGATGATGCGAAATGCGGCGATAGGCCTGTCTAGGACTGCACCATCGAGTTCGCAGAGGATATATGCACTGCCTCTATTGCGTGAGAGTACGACAAGAGGCCCGAGGTAGTGAGGGCGCATCTTGCGGTTTAACGCCTTTTCAATAGTGGTATGATGGATGAGGACGAGAGCACCGCACTGGAAGTCGAAATTGCAGATAGTCACGTCAAAGTCACGCTCGAATCTAGCTGCAGCTTCCCGTCGCGCATCAAATACTGTGGAGTGTAGGTCAGTGAGATGCTCCTGTCATTTCTGAAGCGTGATCACCCTGTGAGAAATGAGATCGGTGGTAGACAAAATAGAATCTGATGGTGGAATGAGATATGTAGCTTCGGTGATGTCGAGGGGCAGGATAGGGTGCGTGCCAGTAA
>QLPN01002732.1:29004-81210 GCA_003314395.1 Albatrellus ellisii
CAAAATAAGGGGAACACCCCATGCGTCTACGAATTGTAATGCGGTCAGCCCAAAACACAGAGTATGCAACCTGAGACCATTTCAACTGGTCGCCATCTGCAGCCTTGAACAATGCCTGGCATACATCGAAATGTGTGTGCTCGACGATGCCATTGGCACGTGAATTGTAACTGGAAATGCGAATATGCCTAATATGATACCATTGTGCCAGATAATCGAGTGCCTTAACATATGGCACACCGTTGTCTGAGACAATGTCCATCAGTGCTCCCCAACGACAAAGAATATCTTCGAATATCCAATCGCCAAGGGATTTAGCCATCTTGGAGTGCAGCATGTGAAACTCTGGATAATGCGTGAGCGAGCAACGACCTTGCGCAATATACTTATAGCTGCCCAATGGGGGCATGTGCATGGAGTCCATGTACATTTTGGCGAATAAGGGTGCTGGTGTCACAACCGTTGGCGGCAGCAATACGTTCTGAATCTGCCGCAGTTGACAGATGTGACATGTCCGTACAAACCAGGCAACATCTCGTGGCAATTGAGGCCACCAGAAGCGTTCTTGAATTAATGCACACGTTGCATAAATACCCCGATGACCGATATCGTCGTGAGCAGATCGCAGAATGTGTAATCACTCCTCATAGAAGAGGACTGCTTTGTGCTGACCATGTGGGTCTTTTCACCAGAGTCGCCCTGTGACTATGAAGAATTCAGTACAATAGCGGACGAATCTTGCATACTGGGCATCATCGACACCAACTGGGCACTGTAGGTTGTTCAGCCATGCGCAAATGGCGAGAAGCCGCTCGTCCTGACATAGCGCCGCAGCATTTCACGGAATCACTGCCATGGGCACGTTTTCCTCATCTGGTTGCAATATTGCCTCGCCTTCTGTTGTGGTTTCTGGTATACTGTTAGCTAACATGGTGAGGAATTGTGGAGTGGTGTGGAGACACGGGAATGGTGGGTTAATAATGTGTATGAAACCATAAAAGCGATCGATCCAGTCATCGAATTCTCCTTCATCCTCATCCTCCGGCAGATCACCAGGCTGCGAGGGTTGTCGCAACAGTCCATCTGGACCATGGACCACTCTGGGTATGTGTACTAACGTGAAGTGAAACGCAAGGATACCGATGATCCACCTATTGATACTCGCAGAAGGCGCAAGATCTGGATTGGTTAGCATGCCTTTTATGTAACGTGCATCAACTTCGACGAAGAGGTTTCGAACGCCTATGAGGTAGAGCTTCAATGCGTGCAATGTGTGGAATAAACCGTAAATCTCGAGTTTTGCTTGTGAAAAGTGCAACTCTCGATCATTAAGCGTTATTGAACCGAAACGCGCGAAATAGCGTCGCCCATTGTTTTCCGAATCTTCCTGGCTGAGGATGAAGCCGACCACGATATATGAAGTGTCAACTGACAGGATAACAGGTGCGGAGGAATGATAGTTGATGGGCCGGAGTGCGGGTGACAAGAGAACAGCTTGTTTGAGATCTTCTTGCACAGCTAGCTGCTCTGGACCGAAGATGAAGGGTTGGGGTTTGTGAGTAAGCATGGTGAGAGCGTGAGCGTGATGTGTGAAATTGTGAATAAAGATGCGAAGGACGCTGACGGTGCTGAGAAATGCGCGGACATCCGAGAGGTCACGACACGGACCCCAATTGGATATTTTCGCAACGCATGATTCCTCGGGGATGCGACCTTCTGGAGTACAATGATGTCCCACGACATTGAAGTTCGGTGCACAGAGCACCATCTTGTGCCCTGAGAACGTACCTCCAGCATACTTCATTCGCTGGACTACGTGGTTAAGATTTTGAAAGTGCTCCCAAACGAAGCGTCAGATGCCAGGATTCTGAGGGATTGTTTCGTATTTTCCATCAGCGTCATGGTAATCAGTGTCGGGACCTTTCACCGGTACGTCGTCGATAAATGGTACTGTGATGTGCGGGATTTCGGGCTGTAGGATGTGAGTAACGTCTTCATGGAAAATAGGAACAGAATTCGTCCACCCCATCAGAAGGGTGATGAGACGCAACGCACCAAATGGCAACTGGAAAGTGGTTAGATCTCGCAACACTTCCACGAGCGACCATTCATCGTAGCCGACATATAGATCCAATGTCACACCACAAATGTGTCCCGCAAATTGCTCAGCGAGGAGGTCAGTGAACGGAGGTACGCCAGAGTGTTGGATTGTCACTGCGTTAAGTGGCTCAAGACTGTGCACAATCCGAAGACTGGTACCATCCTTTTTGATGACACAAAACCAGCGAGATCGGTATGATGAGTTGGATGGCTCGTAGACACCAGCCACGATCTTTTTGGTAATAAGGCAACATACTTTGTCGTAGATACCTGGTGGAATGGGGATGTTGTGCTGTACCCAGGGCTTGTGTTCTACGACAGGGATTTCAATGGGTGGGAAGAAGTCCTCCCAGAAACATCCTCGCTCGGAGTCGTCCCACGCAAAACCTAAGTGCTGCAAGCACATAAAGTGATGCATGAGATCGCGCTCGGCGGGCCATAGGAAGCCACCTTCATGTGCTCTGTCTATGATATCTTTTCGTTTGTTAGTATAGCGTCCAACTGGGATAAACGGAGGAGGATTGTGTAAAAGTATAGGAATTGATGCGAGCGGGTCGCCATGTATATCATGAATAATGCGAAAGTGCACCGGGAGATCAGCCATGACCGGGCGTACTTTCTTTGCTACCGGCTTGTACTTTCTCTTCCCGTACACGGCAACAGTGGAGTCCGAAGAATCAAGAAATGCAGAAACTGGAAGTGCAGACAGAGTGGGATATGTAGCGTAAAGATGAAAAATGGGAATGGGGTCGGTGTAAACAAACACGTCATTAGTTTCGTGATCTCCCCGACGCGCGGTCAGATCCTCGAATTGCAAAAACCCAAGACTTCCTTTTGGCAGAACTGGAACCGATGGGACCCACGTGGCAACGTAGGGACAGTCACCGATGACCCCATGTTAGGATCATGGATCGTGATCATCTGATCCTCGTTACCAAAGTTGCGAACGACACTTTGCGTTAATATGTCGAATGGCCACCCGAGTAAGATGTCGTATGCAGGACTTCTGATGACATGGACCTGCAGATATAGTGTGATGTCTTTAAATAAAAATGGAATGTTACGTGCGAGTCCAAGCGACCTGTCGACTTCACCATTCACCAACTGCATATTTAGGACCACACTCGGGTCGTAAATTAGTCCAAGTGAATGGCAAACCTCTTCTGACATCGTGATTACTTGGCACCCTGGATCAATTATGCTTTCGATTTGTTGGTTGTTGTCGACTAGCGGCAATATAGAATGCAGCAACGCTGACTCCTTCGCGACTATGAGCAAGTCTGGTGGCTGACCAGGCGGAAACTCGCGAAGGTAAGCTTCGTATGGGTCTGGGATGACGATAGGCTTGCCGCGCCAACTAGACGTGACTGCTTCTTTGAATTCACGCGGCATGTCGTGCGTGAGGCGACACACTTTCTTGTCGGAGATGGTCTGAGCATAGCTATCGATGATGTCATTTTCATCATTGTCCTCCTCCACGTAGTTGGCAGCTGCCATAGGAACAGGGTTGATTGGAACCTTCTTCGCCGTCATCACTTCTCGAGCTTGGTAGCAGACTTCTGGGGCAATGGAATAAAGCTGGCGATGGGTGATAGTTATCGGTGTTTCCATAGTGCGTTGGAATACTTCTGCTGCGTGGGCTTTATCGTGAATCGGCAGATCTACACGGTATGCATTGTCAGTTCTTCTCTGTACGGGCACAGCATGTGATGGCACAGGATTGGCAGACACAGGCATGGGAATGGTTGCATCTCGAGCCTGGGCAAAAGGGTGAATAGGTGGGCCGTTGTCGCTTCGGGTTGCAGACTGAGTAGTCTCAGCCTGAAGAGGTGTCAACTCCTGAGTCACCTGTGGTGCACGTGAGTTAGATTGATGAGTTGAAGGTACCTCAGGCGCATCGCGAGAGTTGTCGCCGGATGCAGAATTCTCTTCTGTGCGCTGCCTTTGCATCCTGATGGTAGGCTGGAAGGGTACCTGTGCACGGCGCAAGTTATACAACTCATGTTCAAGATTTGCAATGCGCTCGTCCTTCAACAGCTGATATGAACTGGCACCCCTGTTATCGAAATTGTGGCCATTTGTTGCCTGCACGTTTAGCATCATTTGACCTGTGCTGATGTTTCCTGGATTTTGGCAGTGCCACTCGTTGACACGGTCGCACAACCATTGTCCTGTAATGCCTCTAGGCACAAAGATCCCTGTAGGCAGTACAACTTTTCCATCAGTGTTCCAACTAATCTTACCCTGTGTGATGTAGTCGTTGATGACTAGGCATTCATGGATATAGTGATTCATCTCACCACAGAAATTGCACGCATTACCATTCTCGTGCGGTGGTGCAGTACCTTGTAGTTGTGGGCGTGCCGCGTGTTGGGACTCGAGCGCTCTGGCGATTGCCTGAGCCCAAGTGTCCATATCGGGTATTCTGGGCGGTTCTATTTTAATGTTAGTAGCAGGCAGTGAAGTGGTAGAAGCAGTCACAGGTGGTGTCGGGCCTGTCACGCGAATCGCCGACATCGTGTCATGAAGCACATAGCGCGCTGCTGCCTCTATGTCCTTGAGTGGATACGAGTTTTTGCGATCATGTTGTGGTAGGACTATCTGTAAACGTAGAGCGATGCGTTCCCATAGACCAGGTGGGAAGCCTTCAGCATAGCGGTTACCCTGCTCATATTCTGAGAGTCGCTGGGCACTCCGCAGGAAACCCACGATGACTACAAACTGTCTGTGGTAGTCGGCAAAGTCGCCTAGTGACTGCATACCCAATAGTCTGCATTCTTGTATTAGAAACGATAAATCCGCATGGGTCCACTTCCGAGTGACTTCAGACCCAGGGTATTGTTCGTAGATCTCCGCTTTGAAGTCTTCGTATGTTTTAGTCGTGTCTTTATATGTCAGAAGTGTCACCCAGAGGTCTTGGACGTCTACATTGACATAGTGCCGCGCATGAATTTTACGTGCTTGATTATCTTGAATTTGCGCGAGATTGAAGTGGAATTCGAGATCTTCAAAGTATTGTTGGAGGTCACGAGGGCGTTTTGGGTCAAATTTCAGTGCGGTCCTGTTGCCTCGTGTGGGCATCGCGTACTGCGTTGCCATTGGTGTGATATGGGGTGGGGTATGTGAGTTGGATTGGTGGGATAGAGTCGGGGTGATAGTCGAGATCGAAGGTGAAGATAAAGTGCTGGGTGCTGAGAAGAAAGATGAATCTACAGGAGATGAAGCGTGTGGGGTTAAGATTAGTTCTTCTTCTGTGAGCAGGGAATGTGTGGAAGGTGGAGAATAATGCGGTGGGCCAACGAATTGTTCGAGTTCATCTCGTAGCGCTTCAATTGTCGACGAGCTTGTGCGTCTTCGCAAATGAAGGTTGTAGTGGTGTCTAGACGTAATCTTGACTTGCAGTCCCTCACAGTGGTCTCCAATATGATATGTACTGTGTCAGGCTGAGAGGGGAAAGTAACCACAACCACAGCAATTGCTGGAGGGTGCGAGCCGTAAAGTTCCCTAGACACCAAAGTAGAGAGTATTAGTAGTTAAGGGCGATAGGGGCGATAGTGCGATTTGACTAGAGCTACTAGATGAACACGACTTGGGTAATAAACCGATGATATGGCGCAATAGGGCGGATACAAAATAACGCAATAGAGAGCACGATAGAGAATCCAATGTAGTGGAAACAAAACGCGATGCAGTGGGGAACGCAATGCAGCGCAACGCAATGGAGAATGCAATGGAGAACGCAATGGAGAACGCTACGCAACGCAATGATAGACACAGCTTATGGGGAACGCGCACTTTTCTTGATAATAAGACACGCGGAGGGAAGGTTGATATTTGCCTTTTGATTATCGACTCGGATGGGAGAAGAAGTCAAATTGAGGGTGGGGGGTGTGAACGCAGGCTTGGGCAGGCTGAGAAGAGGACGGTGAGGGCAGTACAAGCTATTGGGACATGGTAGGCGGTGATGCACGTGATAGCGCAGAGTAGTAAAACGTGGTAGGACATTGTAAGGTAATGCTCTATAGTAACAGAACGTGGGGGTGTGGTAGATATAGTGCGTGCTGTACTGAGTTTAGGCGGCGCTGTAATGCGGGGTTGTATGTGGGGTTGTAGCACACACTACACAAATGTGGGGTAAGTGGTCTAGGGCTGTCTAGAGCGCTCTATGATGTGGTGGACGTGGTAGTTGTGTAAGTAGGTCTGGAGTGGTCTAGAGCGCTCCATGACGACATGGTTGTGGGAAGTGGGTAAGTGGAACGTGTGTCAGTAAGACGTAAGGAATACATGTAAGTAATAATTGTAGCGTAGCTGAACAAATACCGTGAATATTCCAACAGGGGGAATCTGGTCTTTTTCGACAGATGATGCACTATCTAAATACAAGCCTAGCTCCAAGACTGGAGCACAACAAAACACAACAGAAAATTTACTGTGTAGGGTTGATCATAGGGATATTTGAAATGAAGTGGAGTCTGTATATGAGCGAATAGAGTATCATACTATTGCGGATAAGCAAAAGAGGAATAGCGCCGATCGCACCAAATGCTGACTTTGTGACTTGTACCTCCATGGTTACTTTGGTGGGTCTAGACCATGCCTCGGCCTATTCATCCTTTCCCTTGTCAGCCGACCCGGTATTGTTTTCCGATGCCTGCATGAATGCGCGATTATAGCGACTGTGGATGATTTTCGCATGCGGCACGTTAATGTCGCTGTGTTTGCCTGATGTTGCTGATGGTCATTTTCCAGCGTTACATGCACGTGATGCTCATCACCGTATCGGGGAAGAAGTCAAACGAAAAGAAACAACATGGGTGGGGATGCATGTTAGCGAAAACATTATGTATGGGACACCCTTGGTGAAGTGTGATTATTATTAGCACACGTCGTGCGGGTTTGTGTGAGCATTATGGTTACTGGCCCCATATAGCATAGATATTACCTTGAATACAATATTTATGCAAAACAAGCACTACCTTTTTGAATCACCAGAAGAGATAGGAAGACACACTAACCACCAATTCCACCCATTTTTAAAACCTTTAAAGGAGACCATCGGTCCTAGGCCACGGTACCATACACTTGTAATAGCCTATGAGTTCTGCAAGCACAACGTACATGACCCCATCCTCCCTGGCGAGAACAGAAACATCAAGTTCATTCAGCGACCGCGTTGGAGCCAAGACAGCCCCGAAAAGCTCTCGCACCCTCAGGCTCGACGCCAGCGTTGGGGGAGACTGTGCTCTATCTCGGTTTCAACGGCCATGCAAACGTGCAAGAGAATCCGTGTAATTCTGCATCCAGCAGACGTATCATTACTTCAGGAAGATTGTAATGAACTAGGTGGTGTTGTTCTGAAAGGCGAGGCAACGGTAAGCAATCACACCGCGTTGAGCGCTTATACCACTACGATGGTAGACAAGAGTCTTCCAGCACATAGCGCACACACCGTACTGAACTGTTGCAGCTTAAAGCCCAGGGCTCCAGACGCTCCTCTCCATTTCACTTGCTTTATCCTCTCGTCCACATGAAGTATGCTTTGCGCCATGCTGATCGCCAAACCGCTCACTAGCTACCGCCAGCCATGAACGAAATTCGTCTCGGCCGATATATGCGCCGCACATGCGGCGCACACCTGTAAACGCAGAGCGTCCGTGTAACACACGGTGATTATCAATAGCTATGAAATCGAAGTAGAGACAAAGAATATCGTACTGTGGTCAGTGCGAGATGCAGAACGACACCAGAAAAGGGATTTACCGACAACCATTCCGGGAGCAAGCTGTACCCAATATTCTGAGTCCGGACTGGTGAGGAGCTTGTTCCAGGTTCGGATAGCATCATACCTGCGACAACCATCGATATCTTGGTAAATCACTGAGACGTGGCGTGATGAAGGGAGGTAACACACCACTCAAGGACACTCCCAGATGGCAAACCTCGCAGTACGCTCCGGTCGTCGTTGTTCCACCGTACCGAGGTCAGCTCGCCCGTGAGCGGGTCGTGACCAAGTATAGGCCTTGCGGCGCGATACAACGTATTACGGTCACCGGCAGCATGCGCTGGGACTGGGACTGCCGAGAGAACACGGTACAATTCGGGATGGAGCTCTTTCATGATGGAAGCTACGTAGAAGCCGTCGACGAGAAGCGTTGCACCGCCACTTCCCTCCGTATGTGATAGGAGGTGTAAGATTTGTATGCCACAAGGGTCGGTCTATAGACCAAAGTGCCGGACTAAAACAATCGAAATTTGCGAAACGAAAACAGCTTACGAAATAAGTGTTGTCAGTGTGCGCACCAAGTGCCATGTTAGTGTAGGCCGTGTCACTGTGAGCAAGGTCCGCTGTGAAGTCCCAGAACTTCCCATCTGTCTCATTGGGATTCTGGTTAAAAAGTATGATTGACAAAATGGAACATTCTTACAGTGCGTTTCACGGATAAAACCGATGCGTTGTGAAAGCTCTTCCGTGGCATCTAATGTTGGCGGGACACCAGAAACGAAGCAGAAGCCGAACTTGTCCTAATGCGGCAGAAATGTAAACAAAAAAGATACTGATAGATGAGGGAACAATGTACGATTTTTGAAAGCCATTTGTACAACCCATAACCATCACTGGCCATAGTTTCTTCATATTCTACAGTCGGTGGGTCTTGCACTATTTTTGAACCCCATAGTATTTTCCTGGGCTTGTGATGAACGACGGAAGTTTTGTCGACAATTGAGTGAGTCTTACTCGTTTGTTTCATGAGGAGCTGGCGGGTCATAGCTATTTTGACGTAGCCATGACCATGGGTATAGAGAGATGTGCAGTTGGGAGAAAGCCGGCCCTAGGTAAACCGTTATGGAGAGATGATTCAAAAGAATAGGATGACTTACAAGTCACCTCAAGACCCTCTGGCTTCGATTTCACGACAATGGGCTTGATGTCAGGGGGGATCTGAGTCACAATTGCGTCGTGCACGGAAATTAATTCAAGTCAAATGCACAAGGCATACCTCAAAAGTGTTCATTAGTCGCTGCTTCGTGATAGAATGGAAGCACGCAGGGCATCGACAGTGATCTCGTAGCCACAAGTGGTGACTAGATAATCCATTGAGCAAGCGAATAGATTAGAGCATGAATCATAGTTATACATACAACCTTGACCAAGAGCTCCCATCCCAATGTATAAACACCTCGCGGTCATTAGTGCTAGAGCTTGGAAGATCCAGAGCAGATTGCGGAGGTGGGTCACCATCGACAGGTGACTGCGTGAAACGATCCGTAGCAGCCGCAAGCGATGCAAAGTCCGAAGACCGTGTCATGTAGCTCCTATTCGTACTCCGTACAGATTTAGACTACAGAGTACAAACGTACTCAGCAAGAACGCTGTAAAGAAATGAGGTATTTTACAGCTACATACAGTAGACCTCCAAAGAGCAACCTTAAGCGCGCTGCTGCGAAAATTGGTAACCCCCGATGAAGCCAAGCCTGAGAAACCAGATACAGAACGGACTAGGGAATGGTTCCTGATCATTTCAGCAAGCAGAGACAGGTTATAAGGACGAAGACTAGTGCCAGGGATGGCGCTCGGCTGGAAGCGGCACGGATTTTGGCCCGAGGCAATTCAGCAAAAATAATTACCTGATGAAGCCGAATAACGTATAGGCGTTTTCCCACGATCGGTCTATATTTATAGTAACTTACTAAAATTTGTGAATGAGGCGTTTCACCAAAATTTGTAAGCTTGCAACTTGAGAAAATACAGGATGGAGTGTAATAAAAACATAGCTCAATCGAGACTTGAATAAATTACAAAGGAGATGTATGATCGTCGGAGGTGTAAATGTTTTGTTCATGTCGGCCAAGTAGAGTTCGTGTAATTGTGGCTGCTGAACTGGCCTATAACCTACGTGAATCACTCCATCTTATCATTTCGAGTCCCCACCTCCTGTCCCCAGATACACCGTTCATCGGATCTGAATCGTTCTTCACTGCTGGTAGCACGCAGCCACCAGCCCCACATCGGCGTGAGCCAGGGCACAAACATTGCTACCCTCCGCTTATACGCAGCGTACGCCTCTGGATACTTTGAGAGCGAGATGCTCTCTGTGAATATCGTCGACGAGATGAAAAGTACACACAACGAGAGCGACGGCAGGAGCGGCAGGAGACTCTGCAGGGTCGAAGCGAGTGTCGTTTCTGAAGTGGGAAGGAACGACGGAGTCGGCGTCGAGGACGAGAGCAAAGGGAAGAGGTTGATAACGCCCTAGAGAATGTTCTTGTGTCAGTAGAGAAGACCGCGGGAGGCTAAATATAGCCACTGTGACGCACCCAAAACGACTGCTCGCACCAAAAGTTAGGATGGCGGCTCCATGCCCATAGACCACGCGTAACGAAGCCGCGTCGACGGTCGGCCTCAGTCCACGCAAGGCGCGCGCCCCACCACTGCGTCTTCTCAACGTACGCCCCTTTCCCCGCGTGCTTGAATGTCTGGAAGGAGAATTGCTGGTTGTCGGCAGTGAACTCGATGGCAAGCAGTGTGAGCGCAATGGTGGAGAGAGCATAGTCTGTCGTAGTCAGGGGAGTGGGCGCGAGGAGGGTACGGTGCGTCGGCGTTGCCAAGAGCAGGAGCAAAACGTTCTGCGTGGCGGCTGAAAGCCGCGCGTTGGCTTTAACGAGCGTACAGCAGGGGTGAGTGTACATACCAATGAATGTGATATTAATAACCTGAAACAGCCAGGGCGAGATCTTCTTGCGCAAAACAGCCCAGCGGTAGTCCTCGTCATCTCTAAAACACTTCATTGAGCACGTGTGAATCCTATGAGCATTGGGAAGGTTAACATACAGTCGAAATAGCCCGCGTCTCCATGTGTTATAGGACAGTCTGCACGTCCAAAGGAACTATCGTGGTGATTTCAGTCAGGATTGTCCCCCGCTTCAAAATTATATAGTTGTATACTCACCGTCAACGCAAGCATCAGGAGTGCTCGTGGACTATAATTCTTAACTAGATTCCCGTCTACCTCCTGCGGCACATATGGAAGAAGGTACGTCGACACCTTGTACTCATTGGGCCAAAGAGGCAGGAGTGCCCAGTAGGCGGTGTATAAGGTTGGCAAGAATGTCCATAGACGGTCAACCTGAGAGACATTATTTGTAATGATGGACAAGACATATGTGGCCAACGTCGTCACTGCGCAGAGTATGATGGGATACTGAAAGGTTGGCGGTACATGCGAAGAGACGTAGGACATGGTGGTAATTGATGAAAACATGAGAATGCTAACCCTGACAAATATATGTAGCGGCCTGTCAGTTTCGGATGTGATCTTACGTGAGATTTGATTTTCGATGCTTGATGGACCGACTCGCATCCGCTTCGTCTGACATTGTAAGACAAACAGGCCGAGACGGCCCTGTTGCGCCTTTTGATTGGTACCATGTTCTCCTGTTTCTCACCTCAAAACCTTAAGAATCAGCTTTACTCTGCACTTCCTTCACAGCAAAGTTGTGACGCAGAATTTTGTGTCAAATTCTGTACGTGGCGAATCTTGAATAAGTGTTTTCCCACGCCAATCCAAACTTTGTGTTTGGAAAAGAAAATCCTCCAATCGACTTCGCACTCAATGAAATGCTCGCACGCAACAAGAGTATAACGCCCCCTTTTCAAGGAGCGCCTGCTGAGACATTGCATGTTGCTAGCATGAAGACCAAACCCGGACCTAAAATATAACAACAGCACTAAAGAGTGGCAGGGAGGACAAACGAGTACAAACGGAATGAAATGACTGCTATCGCTCAACCTAGCCTCTGGATGAGGATTCAACGCCCAGGGACTCTCCATAACAGGCTTGCCATAGTCCCTGGATGACTCCTTAGCCCTTTACTCTTCAAAGCTAACCAATCCTACAGCCCTGCAATACCAACTCGCGGCACTTGTACAATTGCCGTCCTGCGCGGGACTCACCTCGTCCGAGGCAATAGGAGTCTCGGACCACATGAGGATCGCGCAACGTCGGGAGTAAGTCGATTAGCCATGTGTAAACGTTCGTCTAAACCCAATGAACCATACATTAATGGTCCTTGTTACAGTAAGGTTCCTTGACACTCCTGATAAAACTTGTGTGGTTTAACTCATAGATTGTGGGAAAATCAATGATGGTTCAGAGACATGTGGAGCATGTCTGTACCAAACTTCAAAGGAATATGTGCTTAATAGAGATATTTATACATGAATTAACCAAGTGGCTTCCATGACACAGCTTTAGGCCTGGGATTTTAAGGATTGTAATAGATAGCCAATCCCTGCACTGATAGCAGAAAATTCAGGGGAAATCGTAGCATTTTTGTATGGTCTACAGTCTTGATGATGAAGGGGAGTGACAACACGCGTTGGTGCCTATTCACAGTAAGTGAGCGCGGGACAGTGTGTGCAGTTCATGTGTGCGGAATGTTAAGTGACCCACCAAATAAGAGAAATTACCAGTGTATTGACGGCGGATTTCGGCCGGGGGTCGATCGGCCGCGGCGTAGGATGAAGGGAAGCTTGAAATGACTCGGGCGCTGGCGCTAGCGAGCAGTTAAAGACCCCGTCTCAATCGTCTCGTCTTTTTATCCAACCAATTCGTCCCTCCAAAAATGTCTTCCCTTGCATCTCGTTCTGCTCAAGCTCTCCGTGCTGCTTCGAGGCGTACACCTCGTGCGTCTTCTCAGATTGCCAAGTCTGCGCAGGTCGCGTCCTACTCGCTGCTGGCGCGCTCTGGCGCTGTGACTGTATCGCGGAAGGCGACTGCTGAGGTTTGTTTCGAAAATGCCTGTACCGATGCTGTTGCCAAATGATTAATGGGGTGTCTTCTGCAGTCTGTTCGTGGCGTAAAGACTCTGGAGTTCGCTGGCACGAAGGAGGTTGTCTACGAGCGTAGTGACTGGCCCTTGGCTAAGCTGCAGGACTATTTTAAAAATGATACCCTCGCCCTCATTGGTTATGGCTCTCAAGGCCACGGACAGGGCTTGAACGCTCGTGATAATGGCCTCAACGTCATCATCGGTGTCCGGAAAGGTGGTGAAAGTTGGAAGCAGGCACAGGAAGACGGATGGGTATGTGAACAGCCTATCGTGTGTGTGCTACTTTTAAGCGATTACGATCACGTAGGTCCCGGGAGAGACCCTCTTCTCTATCGAGGAGGCCATAAACCGTGGCACAGTCATCATGAATCTCCTCTCCGACGCTGCGCAATCATCTACGTGGAGCACCGTCGCGCCTTTGTTGACCAAGGGCAAAACCCTCTACTTCTCCCACGGTTTCTCTGTTGTCTACAAAGATGATACTCATGTCGTGCCTCCGCCTGACATTGATGTCATCCTCGTTGCTCCCAAGGGCTCTGGCCGAACTGTCCGCACCCTGTTTAAGGAGGGCCGTGGCATCAACTCTTCCATCGCCGTATGGCAGGACGTCACGGGTACTGCCAAGGAGAAGGCGGTTGCTCTCGGCGTCGCCGTAGGCTCTGGCTACCTTTATGAGACAACTTTCCAGAAGGAGGTGTACTCTGATTTGGTTGGAGAGCGCGGAGTGGTAAGTGTCTTGATGCTATCCAGAAACTTAACCTTTACTTATGTGTTTTGTAGTTGATGGGTGCCATCCGTGGGTATCAGTTTATTACTCTCTTTATGAGGTCGTGGCCTTTGACTGATGCTCAGTGTATCAGAGGGTCTCTTCCTTGCGCAGTACAAGGTTCTTCGTGCCAATGGTCACAGTCCCTCAGAGGCTTTCAACGAGACTGTTGAGGAGGCGACTCAATCCCTTTACCCTCTGATCGGTGCAAAAGGGTACGCTTTTCGTTTGAATCGGTATTCACATACACATACTGAGACGCGTGGTATAGTATGGATTACATGTACAACGCATGCTCAACGACTGCCCGTCGCGGGGCGCTTGATTGGGCCCCTAAGTTCTACGACGCAAACCTCCCGGTATTTGAGCAGCTGTATGCCAGCGTGAAGAACGGGACAGAGACCCGCAACTCTCTCGAATTCAACTCGCGCAGCACATACCGGCAAGACTTGGCGAAGGAGCTCCACGAAATCGACACCCAAGAGATCTGGCAGGCTGGTATGTTACTTCTCTTGATCTTAGTGGATATGATTGATAGATGGTGCTTTCGACGTATAGGCAAGACCGTCCGCTCTTTGCGTCCAGACTACAAGCCGGAGTGAAAGACCTGTTGTAGTGGTAGATTTTTTTGCGTCGTTGTACGAGAAAAGCACATGCTTGTGCACTTTACTTGATCAGACGAATATAACACTGATTCTGCGCTCTTATGTGAAAACAAGATACTATAGTATAATTTCTCGCAAATTATAGTAGCACACATCGTCTTTCCATATTTCACGAAAATGTCACAGCCTTCTTAAACTCGCCGACAGATTGGCTCAATATGTCCGGACTCGGACTTGGCTAGGACTCGCTATACCTGAACATGTCCGAGCCCTCACTAGACAACCGCTAAGATATTATCATGTCTTTGCTCTTCAAGCACCTGCGGATACACCAGATATTTGGTGCTAACACAGACGTTGGCAAAACAGTTCTCACCGCAGCCCTTGTTCGCGCATCTGCAGCATCGGGCAGACAGGTTTTTTACCTGAAGCCTGTGAGTACGGGCTTACTGCAGGACGCGGACGACGAGTAGGTTGCCCAGCCTCTTGAGAGGATTGTTGTTGAGTTGCTAAATTGATGATCAAACAGGCACGTCAAACGCTTCGCTGGTACATACGACGCCCAAGTTCATACACATTGCCTCTTCCGCTTCGATGAGCCTCTAAGCCCCCATTTAGCGGTCCAGATGGCCATAGAGAAGGCTGTTCAGCGTGTGAGTTATACGACAATTTTCCAAGCGTACGACCGACGATGTATCTTGTAGCAGGTAGTTGTTCCTTCTGATGAGACGTTTGTATCCTCTGTGGCAAGTCACATCCGTAGATGCGCGTCTGAGCACTCCGATATCGCGCACATGTACGTTGAGACTGCTGGAGGTGAGGTTTTTCACTTATAATAGAGAGCTGTCGGGTAGACCCGGGTCTCATCGCCCTCCCCATAGGTGTTCATAGCCCCATCCTATCTGGAACGACACAACTAGAGGGCTATAGGCCACTATTTCTACCAACGATCCTAGTGGGAGACTCAAGACTAGGCGGCATCTCGTCAACGATCTCTGCATATGAGTCGCTCCAACTCCGAGGGTATATTGTCGATTCTATTATGCTGTTCAAAGATGATTACTATCGCAACTGGGAATATCTAACACAGTATTTCGCTGAGCGTGGTATCCATGTCTCAGCGCTCGACCCCCCACCTCCCCGTGAAGCCGATCCTAAACAAGATTTTGCACTAACCGAGCAGTACTATCGTTCAATTGTGCCGGAGACCAAGGAAGGCGGCTTGTTTGATGTTCTCCGACACCTCGACAAGCAACATACGCAAAGGGTGGATGAGCTTGACTCTATGCCTCTCCGCACACTGAATACGATTTGGTGGCCATTTGTACAGCATGGCCTAGTCAAGGGCAAACAGGATGTCAACGTTATTGATAGCGCCTGGGGTGATTACTTTACCGTTTTCAATGGATACAAAGCATCGTCATCGGGCCACAATTCTTCTCTTCTGGAGCCCCAATTCGACGGATCCGCATCGTGGTGGACACAAGCTATCGGTCATGCTCACCCTTCCCTAGCTCTGGCTGCAGCCCGCGCAGCAGGTCGGTATGGACACGTTATGTATCCGCAGGCGACACATCTCCCAGCTCTCAAGCTTTCAGAACGACTGGTCAAGGACGGTCCGGGAAAAGGCTGGGCTGCGCGCGCATTTATTTCCGATAACGGCTCCACGGCGATGGAAGTTGCACTCAAAATGGCGCTGCGTGCATACACGGCTCGCTGCGGAAAGAATCTAGGTGTAGATGAGAAGAAATCCATGGGCATTATTGGGTTGAAGGGAAGCTACCACGGCGATACTCTTGGGGCTATGGATGCCTGTGAAGAGGGTGTGTATACCTGTGAATGGCATAACGCGAAAGGATACTGGTTCGACCCGCCAACTGTTTCTATTCAAAAGGGCCAGACTGTCATATCTATTCCTAAGGTGATGTCAGGTGACGAAACTCCATCCACGACGACGGTGGCCGCAGGATCTCTCTCTTGGACCTACAATATACCGAAAAGACTGAAAACCCCCCTTGCCGCGCAGTACCGTGACTACATCCAACGTACGCTTGAGAGGTTGCAGCAACAACGCGGGTCGCCCATCGGGGCTCTAGTACTGGAGCCGCTCTTGATGGGTGCAGGTGGCATGGTTTTTGTAGATCCACTCTTCCAGCGCGTCATGGTCGACGTTGTCCGTGGCACACATGCAACATCCAGCACGCCAACGACAGACTGGTCTGGCTTGCCCGTGATCTTCGATGAGGTCTTCGTCGGGCTGTATCGTCTAGGCTGGATGAGCACCGCACCGCTGCTCGGCGTCAATCCAGACATTTCTGTGCACGCGAAGATACTCACTGGCGGACTGCTGCCGCTTGCAGTCACCCTGGCCTCGGACTCCATCTTCCAGGCATTCCTGGGCGATAACAAGGCCGATGCGCTGCTGCATGGACATAGTTACAGCGCGCATGCAGTTGGTTGTGAAGTTGCGAATGAGACTCTAGCCATTGTAGACAAAATGGCGAAGAGCGAGGCATGGACGGTCGCGCGGGAATCGTGGCGAGCTAATTCCGACACGGAGGAGATGATTGTCTGGAGTTTCTGGGATCCTCAATTTGTAGACGTCCTCTCGAAGATGGACGCCGTGGGCGAGGTCATGACGATTGGGACCGTGTTGGCCATAAAGCTAGAGGACGACCAAAGTGGTGAGTTGAGCCTGCGTTCTGCTTCTTGTCTTTGACGTTACTTACTTAACTGGTGACAGGATATCAGTCGCATTCGGCGCAAGAGATTCTGAAATCACTCAATGTTGCTGCATGGAGTGACGATACTGGTTCGCCTTCGCCGGGAGGAGCGCCATCTAGCATACACTTCCGTACATTGGGGAACGTGGCCTACTTTATGACAAGCCTCAACACCTCGTCAGAAACTATACGATCGGTGGAGAACAGGATATGGTCAGCATTGAACGACAGGGAGCAGTAGGTCAGGCCAAAAGCATGCTAGTGTTGTGAATTTTGGGTCAGGTTGGAAGTACGTGGCTTTGCTTGATGTAATGCCAAAGTCTGGCACAATGGAAATAACGTGGTATTGCTAATGCAACGGGGTCCTCGATAAATAATATATTTTGACACAACCGATTACTTGTCCCACTAATCCCTCGTTCAATTACAACCTAGTACCGATGGCTCACAATCGAGCGTCAGACATGGTTATGGCAATAGATTACTTTGTGAAAGCGTGGATAATTTTGGCAGAGATATGGAGGAAGAAGATGGATGCAATGAAAGAGAGGGAGAGAACCAAGACAATGAAAGGATCTCTGTAAGAATAATGCACGAACCAAATATACGCATAACGAGGTGAGCATACAGCTAGCAGGCAGAAAAATAAGGTACTCACACCCGGAGACCTGGTGAGTCATCAGTGTACAGCTTTAACATGGTGTTGGACGACCCGCCCGCGCCCGCAGCACGCGAGGAGTTGGGCTTTGCAGCCTGCGAGGCACCAGCCCGTCGACTGAAAAAGGCAACAAACGAAGTCAATAATATAAATCCCCTGTTTTGCAAGACTGGTCAGGGCAGAATACACACCGAATTTGTGCACCTGGAGGCTTCGCGACGGCATTAGCCTTCGAGGAAGCGCCATGGGGAGCGTCAGAATCGGACTGTGTAGACATAACCGTGGCAGATTAACTATGGGAGCTGGCGGTAGGAAAAGAAGACTCACCATGGTATGGAATGGACGTTATGTAGCTGTTGGCTTATGGCGCCACGGAGCACTGAAGCCACGTTGATTATTTGCTCTTGTTTACCGTCAATAGCTTTACTCTGCACACAACTTCAAGCCATTAATATTATTCGACTGAACCATGTCTACCACAGTCCTAGTGTCCACCTTTCCACCTTTCCCTACGTTGGCGTTCTCTGTACCCTTGGACACCGCCTTCAATGACCTCTATGACATCATATCCTCCCGTTACACATACCTGCCTCTTAGCTCAACTGACTCTGACTTCTACCTCGCACCCCTTTCTGGTGCCGTTCCCAATGAGGCCGCCATTCTATCATCCTTCGCGATATCAAATGCTCAGGATGCCCAGTCCTCGTTGGTGTCCTTGCGCTTTATGCCCCGTATGCGCGGGGGCAAAGGTGGTTTTGGTTCGCAGTTGCGTGCTGCAGGCGGACGTATGAGTAGCCAGAAGACGAGCAACAATGACTCCTGCAGAGACTTGAGCGGTCGCAGACTGAGCACAATCAAAGAAGCTAAGAAGTATAGTATACTTTGACCATGCTCATCAAGTACTCGGCTCATCAAGATCCGTGTAGACTTGCAGAATACCTCGAGCAGGAGCCCGATCGGAAGAAGGCCAAAGTAGATGCAAAACGTGCCAAGTTAGAAGCTCTCGAGCGCAAGGTCGGAATCAATTCAGGTCCCAGTGCCAGTAGACCAGTCGATCTTTTGCCCGGGAAGAAACACAGATTAGACGATACGGAGTTCCTTGAGCAAAGCAGGGAAATTGTTGACAATGTGAAGAGTGCGGTAGCGGCTGGTAAGTGGACTAACATCTAAGTCAATAACGTATCCCTCAGTGCCCCATTTAGCCCTCTCAAAAAAGAGGAAAAGGGCGAAGACAAATCAGAGTTCCACAGATACGACGGCGACAGAGTCTACTTTGGCCCCCGCTCCTGCTTCGACAGTTGATGCGGAGAAACCTGTAGTTGAACCAGTAGTCTCTGTGTCGTCTTCCGCCGCCGTTGGTGCTTGAAGGCCATTTATCGTTATTCATACAGTATTTTGTGAAATAGTTTACAGAACCTGTGTGGCCATCTGTGGTTGGAGCTTACCGTATCATGATTATCAGGACTTCATTCAGACACTATTTTAAGGTTAGGTGTCGGGAGTTGACTTGCGCGAACGTACATTCCCGTCAGGCATCATTCAAGGCCCGTCAACATTGTCTCAACGAGTATCTGGTGGACTATGCGTCTACTGTGGCGCTCAGTTGCCTCATGGGCTCGGACGAGGGCAATCAGAAGATTCTCAACGGTCATTGACCGCCCCCAAGTTCCACAGACTGTCATCGAAAAGGTCGTCCAAAAGTATGCCGTGGGCCTTGCAGAAGGAAGAGTAGTCAAGGCAGGAGACTATGTCATGATTCGCCCGGAACACATTATGACTCATGATAACACAGGACCTGTAATCAGGAAGTATGTGCTTTTTTACTTTCTCGCAACCTCAACTCTGACAGGCTCATTTGGCACACAGATTTAAATCGATTGGTGCTAGCCGCATATATGACCCTAAACAACTGGTCTTCACACTCGACCACGACGTGCAAAACAAGGACCCCAAAAATCTCTCCAAATATGCGAGCATCGAGGCCTTCGCGCGTCAGCACGGCGTAAATTTCTTCCCGGCTGGACGCGGTATTGGACACCAGATTGTGGTGGAGGAAGGATATGCATTCCCGTATACCCTCACTGTCGCTTCGGACAGCCATAGCAACATGTATGGTGGCGTCGGCTGCGTCGGGACCCCCCTCGTGCGGACAGACAGTGCAGCAATCTGGGCGACAGGGAAGACGTGGTGGCAGGTCCCGCGGATGGTGGAGGTCGAGCTGCGCGGCAAGCTCGCGCCTGGAGTCACTGGGAAGGACGTCATCGTAGCACTGTGCGGGTCATTCAACGGAGACGAGGTGCTGAACGCGGCCATCGAGTTCACTGGTGACGGCGTTGGTACTCTGGCCGTTGACGACCGGTTGACAATCTCCAACATGACTACGGAGTGGGGTGCACTGGTGGGATTCTTCCCCGTAGACGATGTCACATTGCAGTGGTACGAGGGCATGCTCAAGAAGCTCGAACTCCGGGCATTCTCTTCGTCATCGGACTTTCCAATCCCGGCGCTGCCTGAACATCCACGTATCAATCGGAAGCGCCTAGATGCCGTTCGCGCTGCTCCGATAACCTCTGATCCCGGAGTTGAATATACATCACACCTTATTCTCGACTTGTCCACTTTGGTACCGCATGTCTCCGGCCCGAACAGCCCTAAAGTCTCGACACCAGTGTCTGATCTTGAGGCAGCCAACATCGCGATCGACAAAGCCTATCTTGTCAGCTGCACCAATTCTCGGGTGTCAGACCTCGCCGAGGCCGCCGCCGTTGTTCGCGGACGCAAGGTCGCAACTGGTGTCCAATTCTATATCTCCGCTGCTAGCTCTGTCGTTCAACAAGAGAGTGAAGAACGTGGCGACTGGGGAACCCTTGTGTCAAGTGGGGCAAGAGTGCTCCCCTCCGGATGTGGACCCTGCATCGGTCTTGGAACTGGCTTATTGGAAGATGGCGAAACTGGCATCAGTGCTTCCAACAGGAACTTCCAAGGACGCATGGGAAGCCCGAAGGCTCAAACGTACCTCGCCAGCCCTGCTGTCGTCGCTGCCAGCGCTTTGAAAGGTTACATCTGCGGTCCAGACTCGCTAGATCCCGTTGCCCTACCTCCAGTTGGCCCACCAAAGTACAACGTCTTGACGCCGGCGTCTCACAGGCATATTGCACAAAATCTATCCCCTGGCATAGAGCCTCTCTTACCATCGTTCCCGGCCACGTTCAGCGGCACCCTTCTATTCGTTCCTCGTGATAACCTGAACACAGACGGCATTTACCCTGGCAGGTATACGTACCAGGACGACATCACGCTGGAACGCCAAGCGCAAGTGGTGATGGAGAACTACGATCCCTCCTTCGCTAGCCTTGTTGCATCACTGGTACAAAAGCAACCTGATAGCACGGAGACAAGCACAAAACACGGCGTTATTTTGGTCGCAGGGTACAACTTTGGCACGGGCTCGTCGCGCGAGCAGGCTGCCACCGCGTTGAAGGCCGCGGGTATCCCGCTCGTCATTGCGGGCTCATTCAGTGACATCTTCAAGCGGAATGCGATCAACAACGGCCTCGTGTGCATTGAGAGTCCCGAGTTACTCGCTGATCTCACACGCGCATTTGCAAAAGACGGGAGACGCGGCGGGGGCGGGAAGGATGGGGAGTTGACGGTGCACAAGCAACTGGACTTGAGCGTAGGCATGGCAGACGGTGACATGGTCGTCAAGGGCATTGAGGGAGGAGAGAAGCGGTACAACGTTCGCTCCGTGGGCCAAAGTGTCCAGGAGTTGTGGATCTGCGGCGGGTTGCAAGGATATATCTTGAAGTCTATCCAGGCCAAGGTTTCATAAATACACTATGCTAGTGAAAAGCACTGTCCGGCCACCAGTAATAGTACTGTATTTTGGGTTTAGACTTCAGTTTACATTCGACTAATCGACCGCGTCTACGTATTCAAGTCTTTGAGACTCCGCGCGGTCTCAGACCCTACTTCTACCTCTGAATGACGTTCAAGATGAGTTCTGCGCAGGACGACGCCTTTCTTTTTTGTTTTTTTTTTTTTGTTTTTTTGATTGCTAGACTGAAGGAACATGCAGAGACTGGCAGATCTATCATAGTGAGTTGTTAGATCCTCCTCATCTGGATTACTGACTTGTGCATTAGGTTTGTTTAGCTGTTCGTTAGGGGTGCTTTTATGGTTTCTCTTGTGCTATTCTCGTTTGTGCTATCTCTTCATTTCATACGCCTATCACTCAAGTACATTTGAAGAGCCTAGACACAGGCACATCAGCAATCTAACAAAAATCCTAGCCACATCTGATCTACCTTTGGCTCATTCTTAGGATTCTGAGCAGCCTTGATAGCTAGCATCTCTTCTGTCTGCCAGACATGGGTCTTGCTTTTCAGACTATCATAAACATGCAGCAAGAATATTAATATTTAAAAGTCAGTGAAGATGTCAAGTAAGTCACTATGTCTGACCTGTCCATGGCAACAACACTGGGAGCTGATTCAATCAGTTTGGACAGGGTATACATGGATGTAAGGGGTGTATAGTCAAGTACAGGGCAATGGAAGTGCAGCAAGCAACAAAGAGACTGCCTTTCATACAGTCAGGCTCACTAACAGTGAAGCATACCCTGCAGCCACTTGTTGAACTTGTTCTTGAGTAATACAGGAACTAACACTCAGGCATAACAAGGGCAAACTCTATTGCAGAAGTACCTTGCACTGCGATGACAGGAGATCCATATGCGCCCGGACTGCAGTGCGAGCGGCATGTTGGGGGTCGAGGGCACTGTGGCTATGAGGACAGTGGCTTGGTGCGAGCGCGCGGTTGAGCCCGGGCGTGGGCTGTGCAGTACTTGCTGTACATAGGTGATTTGTGGGTGCCTAAGCACGGGAGGTGGTGTTCTCGTCGCTGGACTTGCGCATCCCACACAGTCTGCTGACACTGGTTCCGTTGTTCCTGGCTGCGACATGGTCGGCGGCAATGCCGGCATCAACGGTGAGCCGTCGGGCTTAATCAGATGCGCCGTCAAGGCAATCCTGGGGTGAGGAGACACGCTGGAAGTCAGACGCCCGTTGGATAGCGTAGGGGCAGTGTGCAGGAAGCAGGCAGGTGGACTTGTTGTGGAACAGGCTGTGCGAGCGCTCCTCGCAGCACGCCTCGTGCCTTGGTACGTAATAGAGCCTCAAGTTTTGCGCATTACCTACTGTATTATCACTGCCACTCTCACTCTCCCACAGCATCGCCTCATAGCGACGTTATCGCTGAGCTGCTTCTCTACATTAGCTTGAGCTTTACGTCTTGTCGTTCTCACCGTCCACACCCACATCCTTCTAGCCCAGATTCGCATCTTAGGGTGGCAGATCTTTGTCAACGTTATTCTGCAAGGAGGACTCACTTATGTCTGACTCATGTACAAACATTACCATTACTGCTAATACAGATGTCTCTGGCATTGGCGTAAGTTTCCTGGAACCATCCTGCTCTTCATGCGATCAGACCTTGACTCCTGCGCTTGCGCCCATCTCTCAGGTCCGAGTCGGCTTCTACACGATGGCCTTACTTTTGGCTGGGATTCCGGACACGAAGGCAACCGAACCTCTCCTAGAAGTGGTTGGGACAAATTCGGGTGTCGCTGGCCTCAGTCTTCTCATAGCAGCGATTGTACAAACGTTCAAGAATCAGTTGTCTTTGTATCATGCCATCTTCGTCCTGCACCTCCTGCTTTTCCTCGGGATTGGCCTGTACCCTGTGGAGAAGTATCAAGGCAGAAGAGCAAGCATCATCTTCAGATTCACCATATATTTTTGCATCACGGTGGCATATTTTGCCTGGGCATTCTACCTCTGGACACACGTCTCGACGTTTGGTCTTGAATCACAATGCAACAATAAGATCACGTACATCTTTTTCTTCTGCGACGTGCGCGCTACCGCGCCATGGCTGCGAAAACTGTGGATGGCCGTACTGAGCATCTCAGCGATTGCTTTGTTAATCGCATTGGATCTCAATTTCGCGACCAAGGTCTTGACCAGGATAATCGCTATGTGTACCGCATTGGGTCTCCTTTTCGTGAAGTTCTTGACCAGGATCGGGTTACTGGGGGAAAATAGCTGTCAATTGTGGAATGGCAATGACCGTTCCTGCCCGAAAATCATCATCCACACTATGCTATGGGTATTGCGCTTTCATCGACTTCTGTAAGTTTTTTTTTCTTCCTCGTAAGCCCCCACTTACCTGTGCTTTCAGCCCCGCAATATACGGCGTCATAACGCTCGAAATGATGGCAAGTCTTGTTGTCACCCAATAATTTGCATTCGATTGACACCATCGTGGCAGGTCAAACACAATGCGCATCTCGTCGAGTCCGAGGGTCAATGGGCCTTTGGGCAGACATTGGCCCTTATTACGGCCCTTGCCAATATCAACGAGATCGTGAACTTCCTCATGGGACAAAAGCCCAAGCCCAAGCCCAAGCCCAAGCCCAATCCCAGTCCCAGTCCCAGCCTCAATCACAAGTAGAACTTGCCATCTGATGGTCGGCCATCTCGTGCATATAACATTCATTATGCTGATGAACATAATTACCAGGAAATAAGCTCGATTTTTTTTTCTGCTCTAAAGGGCCTGAGACATCTGTCAGAAATGTCTTGACCTGTTCTTGGTACATCTTCTAGGTTCAGTGTTCGATTTGAATTACCCACCAAGTATCTCCTTTGTATATAGTGTACCCTACTCGCCACACACTTCGCTGGTAATTTGACAAGACGATATGGCTTTGAGTGTATGACTCGCCGAACTTTCGCTGCGATGAACTTGGACCGCGACAGTTTCCCTGCGTGGTTTGGAATTGTTGGTCTCCTGTTCGACTCCTATTCACCACTGAAGTTACCGTTCACACAAACGTCCACTTTTGTCCCTTGGCTTGAAACCGTTGTGGTTACATGTATTTCTGGTGTATTCAAAGCTATCGCTACGACAGGCATGTCCTCTAGCTTGTCACGTTGTTTCCTCATCCTTATCGTTGCACCCATCATACCTGAAGTATCATTGACAGTGAGGTGTCAAAAAGATGAATGGCGTCAATGCATCTGATATAGAACACGCGATGCATACCGAGCACCTAGCACCGTTTCACCGATCACCATCTCCAAGCCGTCCACCAATCTAATCTTCCGTCATTCCATCTACCACACCCCTCATCCCACTCAATGTTGAACGCTCCGACTCCATCAGCCATAGAGCGTGGATTTCCGTTTGACGACCCTGGTACCGATACCGATACCATCATTCGACTTCCGAGTCTACAAAGTTATCCTCGCCAGGGCGTCAAAATCATGTTTGACAGCGCAGAGCCGCAAGCCAGAGAGTGCCATGATGACTAGGGGCAGCTCAACTCCCCATCGTTCCCATGGCCAAGGACGGCACCAGTCGGAGGATCTTTCAAGTCTCTCGCAGTCTCGCAGAGATAGGCACCTCATATCCGGGTCATGGCACCATGCGTGCTTCAGGGTAGAACCATAAGAACTACCGCAACAGCCAATCTTCGAGTTATGTCTGCGATATAATGTCTGGAAATCAGTGGTCCAGAGAAGAAATCCGACCTTGGTAGCAGAGCAGTAATAGCTTTGAAAACATGCTATCCCCCAGCGCCTGTCAACCATCAAACAAACGTACGAGGAAGCATTGGCGTGTTCTTGTTGCTAAAACACGGGGATTAAAGGCGATGCTGGCGTTCAGTGAATATCTTGCAGAAAACGGGTTTCCTCAGTGAGTAGTTCGAATCTCGATGTCGAGTGGAAAAACTGATACAGATGGTTACTAGCACTTCTGTTTATAGCAATATTGGGAGCATTTTTGTAGTATTTTTTGTCCCCCCCCTTTTTTATTATTACTATTTTCCCTTGGAACATAAGAGCACAAAGATGAGCTAGTAAGGCATAGCCACGCACCCCGAGGAGATGTCATAGCACACTTTCTATAAGAAAGTGATGTGGGACTGAGAGCAACGGCTGGGAAATCATCTATTTTAGCCAGTGAGTGGAATTCAGCGGGATCAGCATCATGTTGGAGACGACATTCTTCTGGACAAGGTACGCTAATCCACTAAAGATGGTAAACAACGCACTCGTCCCGGGTAGTCGTTTGCTGGATGTGAACCTGAAGTCAGCAACACCACAGACTAACATGATCGAGCGGAATGATCATTGGGGCCACTGCCTCTCCTTCTGTTCCCGCCGCCCTCAGGCAAGCTGCCAAACGATTTTTTGGTCAAAGGCATCGCAGTCCGCGAGGTCTCGACACCGCATGTTTGACAGTCCGCGCAGTGCTCATGGTTCGTGATGTTTAGCCAGTAAACGTTGCATCTATAGGATCCGTAAATCCATTTCAAATGCATTTCCAGAGGAATGCGCAGATCATCCACGGTCGCGGCTTTGATCAGTGAGAGGTTAGTGTCGATGCGACAGGATGCGGGCAGCCCGGTGGACCGGAGGATACCCCTGTACAGAGGGGACTGCGTCATGGAGGATAGCTGCGCCTCGGAGAGAATGAGATTAAGGATGTAGTCGTCTGATAAATCCCCCGGTATGGGTTTCCAGGCACCAAGGACCACCACTTTTTAGGCCTTGTTATGGTTGTCGGACGCAGCTTTGTCAAGGGGGGCTCGAGTCTGTGACCGATCCTCAGCCATCCTCTGGCTTCCCAGGTCGGCAAGTATTTTGAGATGGTAGTAATAGTAACTCGGGAGCTTGTGGAGATATGCAGAGGGGCGGCACGCGGGCACTGGTAGACAGCTGGTAGCATGACGGCGAGGTCCTCTACTGCAGGAGGACTGACAGCAGCAGCGAGGCGGACGGATCGGTCGTGGATATCACTTGGTACATACCTATACTATGATCTAATCAATGGGTTGCCCTTATCTGGTGCAGAGGGCACTCATGACACTATCACCCTTTGACTCGCAGGCAGAACGCTCCAATCTTTTACTTACCTCTCGGACGGTGAATTTTTATGAGTCACCTGCCGTTTCAAGTTCTCGGTCCGATCGTTTAGGGTGTCGCTATTCGCTCGCAGCGGTAGAGCGTCATAACGGTGTCTCTGAGCAGCTGAAAAGACGATACTCATCCCAAGCTACGACTTTCGCACCATTAACATTAGGTAGTTTTCTTTGGTTCTTCATAGACCCCCCTGCACGAGATGCGCTAACGACGGTTCCCTCATCAGGTTGTATCTGTACCATGGAATCTTCATCCTACACCTCTGATTCTCCTCGGCATTGGCCTCTCCCCTCTACGAAAGTATGAAGATGAGGACAAAGTACACATCATCTTCACGAATGCCATCTGTATCTGCATCACGGTGGCGTATTTTGCCTGGGCATTCTACCTCTGGATCCACGTCTCGACGTTCAGCTCCCAACCAGAATGCAACAATGACGTCGAGTACATTTTCTTATTCGTTCCCGTGCGCGCTACCATGCTATGGCTGCGAAGATTATGGATAGCCTCATTAAGCATCTCAGTAATTTTCATGTGTTACGTGTTGGGTCACCCTTTCGTGGACGGCTTCATGATCAGGATCGGGTTATTGGGGGAAAGCAATGACCGTTCCTGCCCGCAAATCATCGTCAGCGCTATGCTATGGGTATTGCGCCTTCCTCGGCTTCTGTAAGTTTTTTTTTCTTCCTCGTAAGCCCCCGCTAATCTGTCCCTTCAGCCCCACGATATACGGCGTCATGACGCTCGAATTGATGGTAAGTCTTGTTGCCGTGACCAAACAATCAGCATTCGACTGACACCACTGTGGCAGGTCAAACGCAGTGCGCACCTCGTCGATCTCGAGGGACAACGGAGCTTTGGGCAGATATTATCTTTAATTATGGTCCTGAGCAGTCTTAACGAGATCTTGAAATTCGTCTTTGCACGGAAGCGCAAGCTGAGGTCCAGAGCAGGGGTAGAACCACCCACCTGATGGTCAACCATCTCGTGCATATAGCCTTTTCTTTGTTGTGCTGATGGACATCATGACCAGGAAATACGTTCAGCTTCTTGCCTCGGCGCCATAAAGGACCTGAGGCATCTGTTTCGGAATGTCTCGCTTAACCTATCCTTGATACATCCTCTAGGCTCAGTGTTCGATTTGGATTATCTGCCAGAGTATTTCCCTTGTATATTGTGTACCCTACTCGCCACACTTCGCTGGTACTATGATAAGGCAATCCGGTCTTGAGCACATTACTTGCTGAAACTTCGCTGTGGTGAACTACGACAGCTGCCGTCTTCAAGTCAGCGTCGTTTGTGATTGTTAGTCTCCCATTCAATTTCCGTTTACCGCTTAAGTTACCACAATTCGCACAAACGTCCACTTTTGTCTCTAGTTGAAGCCGCTGTGCTATATGTATTTCTGGTGTTTTTAAGGCAATCAATTTGATAGGGATGTCCTCTGGCCTGTTACGTTGAATTCTTATCTTCATCGTTGTACTCATCATACCTGAAGTATCACTGACAATAAAGTGTTAAAAAGATGAATGTCGCTAATGCATCTGATATAGATCATGCGATGTGTACCCAGCACGTGGCACCTTTTCACCCATCACCAAGTCTATGTCGTCCACCAGTCTACTCCGTATACCGCCCACCATCCACTACACCCTTCTCAAGGTTGAACACTCCGACCCCATCTATCATAGAGTATAGACCTCCGTCTGGCGATGCTGATACCGATATTATCATGCGCTCATCCGACAGCGTCGACTTCCGAGTCTACAACCTTATCCTCGCCAAGGCGTCAGATGTCTTAGAAATAATGTTTGACGATGCAGAGTCACAAGCCAGAGGGTACCATGATGACCAGGGGGTAAATCGACATAGCTGAGGACGGATCCGATTGAAGGATATAGGCACCTCGCATCCAGGTTCTGGCACAATAGTGTGGTTCGTAACCATTACAGCTACCACAATGATCAGTCTTCGAGTCGTGTCTGCGATACAACGTCTGTGGTTGTCAATAGCCCGGAGAAGAATTCGACCTAAGTAGCTCCACATACATGAACAGGACAGCAATAGACAATAGAGTTGGTGATATGCCATTCCCCCGGGTCCGTCACTGCGGACGCAATAATCAAACAAACGTACGGGGAAGCATTGGCGTGTTCCTGCAAGGATGTGGAGTAAGGGTAACGCTTGTAAAAGAAGTCGAAAAACACACTTCCTCGGTGAGTGGTTTGAGTCTCGATGTCGAGCTGATACGGATAGTTCCCTGCACTTATCATAGATTTTCACTGAAATACCGTTCTGGTCGTTGGATGGTACGATTAGCATTGAAGTTTTCACACTAGCTGTGGTCGGTTTGTAGCAAATATTGAAAGCATTCTTGTAGTGCCTTATTGTCTTTTTTCCCTTCCTTTTGTGTGGTGGAATCTTTGGCTCTCAGGCAGAGCATCAGAGGATCCATAGGGCTGCCCTCTCAGCGTCCGTCTCATAGTCAGTGCATTCTTAGTCCACCAAGCGGAGCACTCGAATCTTCGCGCATATGGCACTGATCGCAGGAGCAGTTCTCGGTCCAGCCGTTTAGGGGTCACCATCCGCTTGCGGCGGTTGCTGCGGAAAAGCGTCATAGCATTGTCTCTCTGAGCAGCAGATGTGTTGAAAAGACGATGTGGAGATAACGGGTCATTCCCAGCTTTGACCAGATGGCTTTCTTTGGATTCTTCGCAGACATCCCCGAGCGACGTGTGCTAATGACGGTCACCCCATTAGGTATCCCATACGTGTCTCGTCACACACCACTTCTTGCCCATTTCTTACTTTCACTATTCACTACCATATCTCGTCTTTCTCAATACAGGGAACAGCTTATTTGTTTGTACATTAGGCGTCTCATGCCAGCAATTCGTTATCAAGGCACCGCTGTCTGAAGGGCGGTGTAATAGCTGTTATTGTGGTTGGCATCAAAACTGATTAGACACACCGCGCCCTAATACAGCAGCTTCGTTACTCGGCACATGATTGGCGCCTGTGTAAATGGTGATGTGCGCACGTTATGTAATTGAATTCGCCTCCTAGCTCTAACCACATGCATTTCATCCATGCAGTAAAAGGGCACAGGCTTTGTCGAAGGATTGAGAGATGAGTTGCTCTGGGGATGTTGTGATCACAGCCTGAGGCCACGGGCAGTGCAGCAATTCGTGGTGCAGACCCCTCCCTGCTGTCTACTTCTCTTTATGACTCTCCGATGATCCCGTGTATGTATAAAGCAGGAACGGGCACCCTTTCTCTATGTAGTGAATACGATTTCACAGTCGGCTAGTTCCACCTCAAATGTGCCCTCTCTGCTAAAACCCTACTCTCCATCGACAGCGCCCGACGCGCGCCAAGAATTATGAGACGGGCACGCTGCGTGTTCGTTTTGTGGATTCTACGCATGCGCACACATCTATTTGTCATTTGCTCCGCTTGCATACTGTCCGGCCATGGCGGTATGACGACCTTTTGTTATTCCTCCCTCGTGCTTCGGTACGTAATGGAGCCTCGAGTTTTGCTCATTACCACTGGATGTTCCTAGTCACCGTGTTGGCCTCAGCAGAAGACAGTCGTTCTGTACTAGCATTGCCCCACCTCACAGCATCGTCGCCTCGTGGCGACGTTACTGCTGAACCGCTTCTCATAATCGCCATATAGCCTGAGACTGATAGAGCCTGTGTCGTGTCGTTCCCCCGGTTTATATCCTTCCAGCCCAGGCCCGCATTCTAGGGTGACAGATCTTTGTCAACGTTATTCTGCAAGGAGGACTCACTATGTCTGACTCATGTGTCAACATTACTGCTAATGCAGATGTCTCCGGTATCGGCGTAAGTTTCCTGGAACCATCCTGCTCTTCATGCGATCAGACCTTGACTCTTGCGCCTGCGCCCATCTCCCAGGTCCGAGTCGGCTTCTACACGATGGCCTTACTTTTGGCTGGGATTCCGGACACGAAGGCAACCGAACCTCTCCTAGAAGTGGTTGGGACAAATTCGGGTGTCGCTGGCCTCAGTCTTCTCATAGCAGCGATTGTACAAACGTTCAAGAATCAGTTGTCTTTGTATCATGCAATCTTCGTCCTACACCTCCTGCTTTTCCTCGGCATTGGCCTGTACTCTGTGGAGGAGTATCAAGGCAGAAGAGCAAGCATTATCTTCAGACTCACTATCTATTATTGCATCACGGTGGCATATTTTGCCTGGGCATTCTACCTCTGGACACACGTCTCGACGTTTGGTTTTGAATCACAATGCAACAATAAGATCACGTACATCTTTTTCTTCCGCGCCATGGCTGCAAAAACTGTGGATAGCCGTACTGAACATCTCAATGATTGCTTTGTGCATCGCATTCGATCTCAATCTCGCGACCAAGTTCTTGACCAGGATAATTACTATGTGTACAGCATTGGGTCTCCTTTTCGTGAAGTTCTTGACCAGGATCGGGTTACTGGGGGAAAATAGCTGTCAATTGTGGAATGGCAATGACCGTTCCTGCCCGAAAATCATCATCCACACTATGCTATGGGTATTGCGCTTTCATCGACTTCTGTAAGTTTTTTTTTCTTCCTCGTAAGCCCCCACTTACCTGTGCTTTCAGCCCCGCAATATACGGCGTCATAACGCTCGAAATGATGGCAAGTCTTGTTGTTACCCGATAATTTGCATTCGACTGACACCATCGTGGCAGGTCAAACACAATGCCCATCTCGTCGAGCCCGAGGGAGAATTGACCTTTGGGCAGATACTGGCTCTAGTTATGGCCCTTAGCAGTCTTAATGAAATCATGAAGTTCGTCCTAGCACGAAAGCGCAAGCTGAGGTCCAGGGCAGGAGTAGAATTACCCATTTGATGGTCGGCCATCTCGTGTGTACAACATTTCCTTCGTTGTGCCGACGGACATTATTACCACGACTCAAGCTCGCTTTTTTTGCCTTGGCACCGTAGATTTTTTATCCGAAATGTCTTGTCCTATTCTTGATACATCCTCTAAGTTCAGTCCACCAAGTATATAGTCTACCCTATTTGTCGCACTTTGCTGGTATTATGATAAGGTAATCCGGTCTTGAGCGCTTGAGCGTATGACTCGCTGAACTATCGCTGCAATGACGTGAATCATGACAGTTGCCTTCTTCAAATCAGCGTCGTTTGAGATTGCTAGTCTCCGTTAGATTTGAAGATACCGCTTAAGTCATTACAATTTGCACAAACCTCTAGTTTTGTCTCTGGCTTGAGACGACGTCAGAGTTGTGGTTATATGCAATTCTGGCGCCAAGGCATCTGATATAGACCTTGCGATATGTACCGAGCACGAGGTACCTTTTCACCCATCACCATCTCCAAGTCGTCCACCAATCTAATCTATATACCGCTCACCATCTCACATCTACGATACCCCTCATCTCACTCAATGTCGAACGCTCCGGCCCCATCAACCATAGAGTATGGATCTCCGTTTGACGATGCCGATGCCGACATCATCCTACGCTCATCCGATAACATCGACTTCCGAGTCTATAAGGTCATCCTCGCCAAAGCGTCAGATGTCTTCAAAAATATGTTTGACGATGCAGAGCCGCGCGCCAGAGGCTGCCACAATGACCAGGAGGTGTCTCAGCTCCCCATCGTCCCCATGACCGAGGATGGACAGACGCTGGCGCGTGTCCTACGATTCTGCTATCCGGTCGAAAAACCCGAGCTGACGACGCTGGAGGACACTCTATCAGTCCTTTCCACCATCCAGAAGTACCAGATCGCCTCGCTGCGGGTACCTGTCGGTCGTGCCCTTGGTGGACATCCAGATTTTCAGTCTAATCCCGTCAAAGCCTATCGCATCGCGTGGGGATACCGCTTGGCCCAGGAGACCCATGAGGCCGCGAAGTTGTGCATGCGACAGCCCTTGACACTCGACAATCTTGGGGACGAGCTGCTTTACATGGAAGGGAGCGCAATCCATGCGCTCTGGCGCTACCACCGTCAGTGTACAGACACCCTCTCATCTCTATGGAAGCCAAACGAAGCGCATTGGATCCAATTGGAAGATCTCCCAAATCTTTCTCTTGTGCCAGCAGGCCTTAGCACACCGCATTGCACGTATGGCAGCTACAGCAGTCGGTCCTCGATAAACGTCTGCAATACAACGTCTGTGGGAATTGGTGGACAAGGGCTAGACCCGACCTTGGAAGCCCCGGAGTGGTTGACGTCATATATGGACAGCATAGCAATAGCATTGAAAACATGTCCTTCCCCGGTGTCTGTCACCGCAGAAGCAATAGTCAATCAAACGTACGAGAAAGCATTGGCGTGTTATTGTTGCAAGAGCGTGGGGTTAAAGGCGCCGCTGGCATTCAGTGAATATCTTGCAAAAGAGGTTGAAAAACGCATTTCCTCGGTGAGTAGTTCGAATCTCGATATCGAACGGAAACGCTGATACGGATGGTTACCGGCACTTATTGTAGATCTCCATTGAACTGCCATTCTAGTTGTTGGATGGTACGATGAGCGTTGAAGTCTGTGGAACGAAAAGCCAGGTCCGAGGGGTCGGTTTGTAGCGAGATTGAATAGCGTTATGTTGTCTTGCATAGTATACTGCTAGCCCCATGTCAGGTACTTGCTATCCACTGCTTGCGTCGAGATCGCTGATCGCTTGTCGAATTTGATATACAATATATACAATGACCCCTGAATGATTACAATTCCAAGGCATTCTTGCTGATCTTGTGGTGAAGGCAACCTCTGAGTAATGAAGGCAATAATCCCCATCATTTAAAAAAAATTGTGGTGTCTACCTGAGTGACAAAATTCAACAAATAACCCAAACCAGAGCTTTGATCTTCCAATAATCCCCAAATCAATCCGGGGTATGCCCGTGATACGCCATAGTTACAACAGAACAAAACATAGTCCAAGTTCCAGAAAAAAAAAAACCTCTGTCTTCCTATATTATCGCTTGGCTTGAGCTTTAAGCAGGGTGTTTCCGCGTTGCAACTGGCGCCTCGTTTACCATCCGGTCTACACTCTCCTGTGCAAGAAATCCTTAGATGACAGAAGCGATGTTGCCCATTAGGGACGATCGCGCCTGGGGTGACTTACTCCTCCGGGTGCTTCTCCATCCCGTACCCATTTGCGACAATACCTTCGCTGCCAGCTCCGCAATCTCTGCCTGCCAATTCCTCTCCCTGCCACCATGAAATTAAAAACAAAAACAAAAACAAAAACAAAAAAAAACAGATGTGATGGGAGTACAGCAAATATGCGCAAGGATAGGACACGCACCATTCCTCGACGTACGGTGTCCGGCGGACACGTAACGGGCGGCCGGTGTAAATAACAGTGCGGATGACATCCTCGTACCCGCGGTCAGAATTGTATGCTTGTGTACAGGTGGCGCGCGCGCCTCCCTCGATGCAACAAAACGAGTGCGAAATCAGACGCCCAGTATGCCCTCACCAACTTGTGCACAGATGAGATTTATGCTAGTGTCGAGTGCCGCCGAGGGTAGTCAACCATCTGCAAAAGAGTAACCAGTCGGCAGTTGCCTCCGTGGTGACATTGATCTAGCTCAGATTCATGACGAGGCTCACAGCCTTGTGCAGATTGTCTGCAATGTCTCGTGGTGGAACACCAACAGCAGACACACGAACGGCTTGTCCCTTTCGTTGATAATGATGTCGACAAACTCAGGGGGCTACCCCTTCATATAATCAACCTGCGCGGAAACAAGATCAATACGCGTGAGAGCACATGGATGTGCACTGAACCCGAGCGTATGTTTATCCTGCGCGTGCTGCGGCCAACTTGTGCGGAAGACCGACGCCAGAAGGAGTAGAATTCTTATTCTTGTACTGTATATTGTCCGCTCAGCTTGGACAGCTCTACATTATGTATTGGCAACCATATTTTTGGCCGAGTATTCCTGCTATGCCAAAGGTGAAGGATCGGTGGTGGTGACTCCTATCGCCAGAAAGGCCCCGATACTGCAGGCATTGAGTGTGAACTTTTGGCTGCTATGCAGCCAGAATGCCTAAAATAAATCGCGTTAACTCGTTCGAAATCTCTCGATGGCCCGTGCCATTCCTGAAAGATATTCGTATGTACTTCGGGGTGCAGTCATAAGTTGGACTAATCACGACTTCTTGCTTTACATCTTTGTTTGAACTTACGCCTGGTCTTCACAAAGTCCTCCGTGAACTTGAGACGGATTATCAGCGTTGACAGTATTCTGATACGTCCTGGCGGACGATTTCTCATTAGGTTCTGAATTTGTCTTTAGAGGATGTCCTGCGTCGCGGATTTGATTGATAAGGTCATCGAGATCAAGCCATGGCCGAGGGGACTGCAAATCGTGCCCTGCAAGTTGAAGTCACCGGGGTCTCGTTCGGCTCGCCGCTGAAAACCCAGACTTTACCTCCAAGGCAACTTCATGTGGAGTTTACACCAACAGCTCACAAATTGTACATTTCCTAATAAGCCTGGTAATGTAGCACGGCTTGTGAGTGCCTCTGACTGCCGACAGGTGGTACATCACAAGGCGAGGATACAGCATCTTGGAATACATGCATACTGCAGTGCTGGCTTAAGTAGCACTAGGAAAAAGATGGATAACGACTCACAATTGGAATCGTGGCTGACAGGGGACGCGCGTGTAGATAGGTATCGATCATGCATCATTAGAAAATGATAGCAGTGTCTTCAACTCCTTCTTAGTCTTCTTCGAGCTCTTCCCAACTGTCCTGCTAGCTCCACCGGCATCGTGTAGATCGCCGACGGCCTTTCGCTTTCCAGTAGAGCTCTTCATGCCTGTCTTCGTTGTGAATGACAGACTAGACTTCGACTTTTGATCATCCTTTGACACAGCGGAGGACCTGGACCCCTCGGCCTGCGACGACGAAGGCGGTGTCTTTGGCAGCGGCGGCAAATCCTTGGCTAGACGTATTCCATACATCTGCGAGGCAGAAAACAGTGGTATGCATATGCCACGACTCACCCTTCCGCCGCTCGTTTTTTGCCTCTCGCTCCGTCAAATGCTTTCCTTGCTTGAGCACAACAACCTGAGGCGCCTCGTCATCGCCATCCTCATCTGCACTCCCGGGGTCGTCGGCGGGGCGCTGTGGAATAGGAGGACGTTTGGGGATGGGTGGTCTTCCTGAGCTGTCATACTCAAATTCATCGTCTTCCTCTTCAACCACTACACCGGCGATGCGGTTGTGGAGTTTCTGCAGAAATCCCGGAGTATTCTGAGTGTAGGTCAGACGAGAAGACAGTTGGTGACGAGTAGGTTCCTTCGGTGCCATGGATATTAAGTTTGAGTATAGAAAGAAGAAAGAACGACAGATGCAATTTTAGTTAATAACGGACAAGAGTTCTGTCACTACTGAATTGGCAACGGTCCTCCGCCACACTTGCGCAGATTGCCTGAAATGGTAACCGGTATCAAATCTCAACGGGTAATGCAGCAAGGCATTAAAGAAACTTCGTCAGGTTAAACGCGTAGAAAGGGATCAGCATAATGACTCCTGGACAATAAAGAGCGTGGACAAATGTCCAAGGACACAGAATAAGGATCAGAGCGGGTGGCGACAAGAGTATTGTAAAGTAGATACCATCATATGCACATGCGAAGTCCTAATAAACAAGCAATAACGAGCAGCAAGCATCGACATAACAAAATACGACAGAGGTAGGGACACAGATGAGGATAGATACCTACCATCCTACTTCCGTCCAAGCCCAAGACTCGAGAGCCGCTTCCTCAGTTTCAACGCCATGGAAGGCGTCTGTTGGACCTGAGAATCAGTCACCGAAGCGGGACGGTGATCACAGGGGGATGGGCTTTTCGGTCGAGATGTACTTAAGCCATGGGGTATGTCCTCGCTCTTGTGATGCCGATGGCGTAGGAACGACGACCGCTTCTTTATGCGGGATCTTGCAGCCTCAATTGCTTCTTCTGCTACAACGACATCCGTATTGTCTTCGCGAATAGATCGGAGCGCAGGATTGAGTGACTGAGAATGGTTGCGACTCATACGGAGCTTTACGCGGAAGGGCGACTTCGGGCTTAGTGGTGGATCGGGCACAAGCGACGCAATGGCATCATGAGGTGGGACTAGCGTTGCAGCGTCCACCCAACCCCAGCTGTCTGTTGATGGGCGAGTTACGACACTCGGGGATTCTGGGTAAGAGCTATCCGATTTTGACGAAAGTGGGATGAAAGGAACGAGAGTGAGGTCGTCCGAAGAACGCTCGAGCTCGAGCATGAGATCCGAGACGTAGTCTGGGACAATAACTGAGGCCATGCCAGCAAGGATGGCGTCTTTAGGACGCAGAGATGGACGATATATTGTCGCATATCCTTGCTGCTGATCCGAGAGTGTGAGGGATTCTATGACGTGTTCATCGTCATGAACCGTTTGACACTCGCTAGCAGCAGAGGACTCGGTTGCAGGCTCGGTAGTATTGGATGAGAATACCGCTTCTGTGGCAGTAGGAGGGGCAGAGTGCATCCAATCCGTGTGCAGGTCGACAGAGTCGGATCCGGCTCGCGATGGCACGGACATTGAACGCCTTCGTTCGTGCAACGTTCCGTGACCTAAGATATGTTGTGATGGAAGGATAGGGTGATCCAGAGAGAGCGGTCGGCCAGGCAAAAAATTCAGTGGTTGTTTAAGAGCAGCTGTCATCGGCCACGTCCGGAGAAGAGGAGGCTCAGCGTCATGGCGAGTCATGCGGCGCTTACGGTCGAAAAGAGACATGTGGGGTTTATGCGAGAGGATGGATGTTTGTGTGGGCGAACATGTGAAGAATCGAGCCAGATTGGCTTGATGCTTGTTTTTGAGCTCCGCTTCTCGCCACCCTGTCTCCTTTCGCGGTTCTACCAACGACTGAGCACATTCCGTCAACGTCTTGTGCTCCTGTTCGGCTTCGGTTATCCAACGCTCGACCATCCATCGTTCTTGCTGCAGCATGCGGTACTGCTGCGAGTCCATGTCGCTCTCGAGGAGCAAAGCACGCAGCTCCGCGACCCGGTCCTTGGCAGCTTGCGCACGGGCGTGCAGTAATGATGTCGCCTTCTGCAGCACGCTGATTTGCATCTCGCGGATCGGGATTCCTGCTTGGCGCTGCTGCAGAATAGATGCAAGGGCGGCCTCTTCCTTCGTGTAGCGCTGCACCCTCCGCATTGAAACCACGGGTACGCTGCTGTGGTGCGGGTTCGACACCAGATTACGATAGCCAAATGTATAGTCCGTGTTTGGGGGTCTGAGGTATGGTGTCAATTAGCCTGGGATCGTCCAGATGCAAAGACGCCATCTCACAGTAGGGATGCAGCTGGTAATGGCTCCGGTGTGTCATGATCTGACAACACAACCGTACACTTCTGCGGAATAATGCAGTGAGCTTTGTAGATATATCCAAACAAAAAGGCTTACTGAAGCCTCTATTCCACCTTGGTCTTCATCATGTACATGAATTCGTAATGCAGGCTTCTTGTATCGTGGCACTCGCAAGCCTGTGCTCTGTGACAGGCCTGATGGCGACGCGTCTGCAAAGAGCTCTTCTTTAAATACGGCAATCTTCCTTCCAGCCATGTTGTCTATATGCAAAAGCGCGTCTCGGCATGCAAGAACTTGCTTTTAGTACAATCAAGAAGTCGACGAAATGCAAGTTCTAGCTATGGAAAAGTCTAAGCGGTTCCGTGCACAGAGCAAGAGGAGAGGGGGGAAGGAAAGGAAGGGAAAGGACAGTAAGAGATATTTTGTCCAGTGGGGGTGAACGAAGGGCAGCTGACGGAGGATGCCTGCGGCTTGTTGTGCACCCAAAGTGATAGATACAGTAATAGTACCGAAGGTATGCGACAGAGAACTCAGAGTCTGACCACTGATTAGTCAGCATCCCCGTTCCAGGCGTGGGGCCAGCTCCTGCTAGTGTGGTCTGCCGCACTGGAACTCGGAGAAGCCGTGGCAAGTCGGGTAATTGTAGGGTGAAAACATGGGCAAATATCTCCCATTCACCGCCATGTCATACGAATCCAAGGTAGCAGAACTTCAGGGTCCGTTTTCCGACTTGTATTTCATCTGTCTTGTTTTGCTTTCTGAACGAAATGGGCAGCTCGTGTCGCGGCCCGCGATGAACACATGCGTGAGTCGTGGGTGCGTGCTATGGAGGCACGCATAGTCCACGACCAACTGAAGGAGTGCCATCGCATCGAGGGCGTCAACCACTACGAGAACTGTCGTGAGCTATCAGAAAAATATATAACTATGCTACGGGAAAACAGGGTGAGTGTTGTCATGGTGCAACCATTTGTCGTCCTGATAGACCTTGTCCCCCGTATCGTGCAGGTGAAGGGATACAAGCAGATTGATGTATAGATCCATTTGCGTGAACATTCTGTACCCTGTTCGTACTAGAGACGCTGCCAACACCTCACGTTATTGATTGCTGAGCATCAGCTGCACGAACAGCCATCGTGTGCTGAATTGACATGCACGTATCACATTAGCGAGCAAATCAACAAAAAGCACCATCTGTTGTGTTTGATTTGAACATAATAGGATAGATTTCATGCACTCCAAGGAAATAGAGTCCCATCAGAAGTAAACTTCTTTGATGGCGAAGTACACCGGTTTCTACCCATTCACTTCCTGCCTTTCTTCTTCCGTCCATCCGTCCCACTCGTCTCACCACTACTGAGCTCGTCCCAGCTACTGGCCGCGCCTGCGCCCCTGCCCTTCGCCTTTTTGAGATGGTGCTCAGGAATCCATTCCTCCTGATAGCCAGTGGAGGATCCGGTGGCAGTGACGGGGCCTGTAGGTGCAGAGACGGCTGCCTTGCGAATCTTCTTTGGTTGCGGTACATAAGACAAGTAAACGAAATAACCCAAGCTGCCGAGTAATCCGAGGACAATAGCATACGTCGAAAGACTGGGGCGAGTGAGCAAAGTAAAACCTGTGAACTAGAGATAACAATGCCTACAGTTTCAGGTCAAGCCACGATATTTCTCGCTCGACGACCGTTACATTAGAATCAAAAGCAGGAATGCGATGTTTTGTGTCCTTGCAGAATTGTTAAGAGGGTACGCACTGAATGAGAAAGGACGAGACAAACCTCAAAAAGATGCTCAAGCCAGAGATTCAGCTTGATATCGCCAGTCTAGCGGGTGTGCTGTATCAATAACCATTCGCACGATCGACTTTAATCAGGCTTCTACCTTGAATCTAACGATGCTATTGGTAAACAAGGCAACAGAAGGTGCACTGGTGGGACTCACTCGCTGTGGAAAGAGTAAGGGAGTCGAACCTTCGCACCGTCCACCAGATAGATGCCATAGGTCACGTTGTTGGTCTGGCAGAAGCGAAAGAAGGCAGTAATGATCCAAACCGTTAGTCTCCCCGCAACGAAAGACTTAGATTGCCTACCGCTTTGATCAGGCTATTCGTGTGAGCATGGTGGAATGCGCCAGCAACGGTCAAAAGCGTGACATTCTTTCCCGAATTGTTTTCGACATTCAGGAAAACCTTGTTAAGTTCTCCATTGACAATATCTGCGAGATGCGAATGAGACGTCACACAGCCACATGCGAGGAGGACAACAAAAGATGCTGCACTCACGACCGAATGGATTGTCTTCGGGAAAAGAAGCGACAATAGAGAGCTCTGGTTCGCCTACGTCTTCGACTTGAAATATATTATTCCACGGCATAATCGAAGAGGTTAGCAAGTGCAACTGGTCTCAGTTGGAACAACCAAAACGTACACACTTCGACGGCGAACACAGACGTAGCCAGGAGCACAGCAGCAGTAACAAGTGTCCAAACGCGCATTTTACCCAAAGGCTAGAGTGAGAGGAAGGGTAACAAGTACGATTGAGAAGAGACTTGGTGGTCCCGCGCGCGTCCATTTCTGCTGCCACGTACTGCTAAGTTAAGTTAATTTTAGGGGAGGCACCATATCACGTGAATTATTCCATTAGAAGTCAAAGGAAAACACTTGTTTGCAATGCTTCAGACTTGTTCTTCACTATTAACTGGACAGAAAGACAACTTGTAACCCCCTCAGGTAAATATTCGTTGCAAACATGGAATGCTTACTCAGTGGCCTCATTTTTTCTGTATGAAATTATCGCACTGCCATAGCCTACAGGGCGCCTCGTGAAGTCAATCAAGTGAATACCTCACATTCTCCTGAGACAAACTGCGACATAATCATAATATGTATCCAAAAGATGGCAAAGCCTCTAGAGGAATGTTAATGTGACGCGAAAGGTTTGGACTCGATTTGCACGAGCAGCGCATTATTCTTGGACTATCCAAAATTGAACAAACAACAAAATGACATATACAGTATCACAGAACTCCAAATTAGTAGCACCGAACGCCAAGAAGTGGATATGTTGAATTACCCGCATATGAATAGGGTTATTGCACATGCAGCAGTTCACTGATTGTGCGCTGGTCTGCCCTCTTGGGCCAGTGCTCATTTAACAGGATCTCTGTCGTAGCTAATTCTCCATTAAGCCTCGACACTCAGCCCTCTCGAGTCGCATGGGACCAGCAGACCCTAAATGAGCTCCTCAAGCTAGTCAGGTCATTGGTTTCTTTAGCAACTCCTTCACCACCTCTGCTTCATTCTCACCAGATTGATCTGGAAGCCAAAATGCCTATAGTGACGACAGACCAACAATTAACTTTTAAATCTCCGATGAACAATGTACATACCAGTTCAGAGCTGGCTGTACACATCATGGCCAAACGTGGGTTGAACTTCACACATCTTGAAGGTCCGGGATGACCGTCCATTTTGGCGATTGGGTGTAATCGTGGAGGTATTGAGTCCAGTTTAATAGATCCCGTCTTGCTTTGCAAATTCTGAACATCCCAAATATGCATGCGTCCGTCAACACTCCCGCCCACTATATACTTGCTATCCGGCGTCCACGATACCTCTTCACCACTACAACCACGCTGAGGCTCTATGCTCAATGGGCTATTCAGGGATCTTCGCTCCAGTCCAGTGTGGCCCTCCAGCTTCGCCAATAGATGTCCCTCGAAAGCATCCATGATGTAGTGTGCGTCGCCTGAGCAGCCAACCAGAAGGTATTTTCCATTGCTAGAGAAGGACAAGGATGTCATATAGATGGCGCGCGGTGGAAAGCTGATGAGAAACAGCGTAGGGTCCTCGAGCACTATGGTGAGGAAAGGCGCCTTGTCAAAGTTCGCGTGGTCATAAAGGAGGATGCGAGAATAGTCGTTTATAGCAACGGCGAATACGACACCGGTGCTGTCCCAGGCAATAACAGGAGAAGCAGGCAGATTCAGAAGGCCGCGGCACGTTGGCGATCGTAGATCCCACAGTCTGACAGTTTTGTCCATGGATCCCGACATGAACCCATCGTCAACTGGTGAAACTTCGAGGGAGACAACCTTTTGCTTGTGGCCCTTGAAGTACTGCAAGTATTTGTTGTCATGAAGCGAATGATAACGAACAGTGTCATCCTCTTTAGTGGATGCGTGGACTATTGCTGTGTTCTTGTGAGTGAATCGGGGAAGGTCAACGCCGTACTTCTTGGAGTAGAGCGTCTTGATGTGCCTGATCAAATATTAAACTGCAATGAGTTCGTACAGACTGGTGGAGAAGCTTATGTGAACTTGCTTGCCAGTTTTGCAATTATACAAGCGAAACGTCTCATCTTCTGCAGCAGTAATAACTTGATCTCCACGATCATCAAACGAGATCCCTGTGATATGCCTGACTACCTGGTTCGGTTGCGAGCGACTTCCTGGAGTCGGTGGCGACGGAGGTTCGACTGCGTTCTTGTATATTTTAGCAGGCTTCAACTTCCCCTACCATCGAATCATAAATAAACGAAACGAGTGTCCCATAGAAAGTCATAATACCATTATCGTCGGGTTTAGAGATACTGTCGACGTCATGGCAGATGTTCCGTTAGTGCTGGTCGCCATTGGTGCCATACAGTAGGTGCAGCAGAGAACCACTACTAGCTCAGGCTGACATAACAGGCGCCGCTCGACCAACTGCGGGGTTTCAATCTTCTTCTGTTCTCACTGCCATGTCTGATGGTGACGATTCCGCGACATTATGGAAAGTAAATCGAACAATTCACGAATTAGTTAAACACCGAGTGAGTACGAAATCTCTCTTTCTAAATTTTGACTTATCTTTTCGTCAGGGATTTCAAGTCTCAGACGATGAAATAAATATGGACCTCACGGAATTCAAGGAGACATATGCAAACAGTGGTGGTAGTGTCGAGTATGTAGGCCTCGTACATGATTTTTGAGCAATGAAACGATGGGTATCCCTCTAGTAGGAATCAGCTGAACTTCTTCACGAATTCTCAATCGAACCAAACCGACCAGATATTCGTCTTTTTTTCCGACGAGAAGAGTGTTGGTGTCAAAACGATGCGAAAGTACGTTCTAGCCCGTGGATCGCCGGCATGCGCTCTGAACTGTATTTCTAGACTGCTTGGCATTCTAGAGGAAAAGAACATCTCTCGTGGCATCATTATATTCCCTGGTGCCATGACCCCATCTGCACGACGAGTATGGCTATGACGACCTCATATGATTGCAACTTCACTTAGTGCCTCTTTAGGTCATCCTCGCCATGCAATCACGGTTCAAATTAGAAGAGTTTTGCGAAGCCGATCTTTTGGTCAATATCACACATCATAAACTGGTACCCCGTCATGAAATCCTCTCACCAGAGGAGAAAAAAATTCTGCTGGAGCGGTAGTGCGTTATTGTTTCTCAGCACTAAAGCTATATAGGCGACTAATACGCTGCAGCCGGTTGAAAGACACGCAGTTGCCCCGCATACAAATTGCGGATCCAATAGCGCGCTACTATGGTCTTCAGCGCGGACAGGTCGTCAAGATCACAAGGCCCTCTGAGACGAGCGGCCGGTATGCTAGTTACCGCATCTGCTTCTGAACAACATGAGTAGTTTACCTGCAGCCCTCACTCTTCCATACGCAAAATCACTGTACATACACTCATGTGCCAGCTTCCTATGTAGTACTAATCAATTTCGCACCCAAAATCTCACATGCCAGAAAAGGATAGTAGAACACGACGCTTCATTTTCGTGAGGAGCGCCTACGAGACAAACCGCGCATTTGTACAAGCATCAGGGGCGCAACAAAGAAGCCTGATGCAAAGATCAAACCCGTAACCAGTAACAACGGGCGGAACAGGCGGAGTGGGCTGGAGGTGAAGAAAGGAAGAAAGGAATGATCAATGCGGCAGAGAGGCAAGGTCGTGTTCGAGAATAGAGTGGCCAAATAAAAGGGCTTGAAGGATAACAGGATTCGCGCAGATATAAGATTTGAAAGCATCAGAAGACCAGCGACCCAAAGCCTGAATACGCTCATCAGGCCAACCAGCGGCAGCAAAAAAGGTAGTGCCACCGGAACGCAAAGAACGGCCAGCAACACCATCGGGAAAGATGGTGTGAAGGCGACACAGAAACCAGGAGTGCGTCGGGAGAGAACCAGCGGAGGTGATCCAGAGAGCAGGGCGAAGACGAAAAAGAGGATCGCGAGAGGCAAGATAAGCAAGAAAAACAGGCAGGGGGTCAGCAGGCTGATGCTGTGAGATGATGATGGAGTGACTGGCGAAAAAACGATCACCATTATGATAGGGTAAAATGTAATCATAGGCAGAATCATATAAGGTGACAGAAGTGTGCTTGATCACCTTGCACCAATCACAAAGAGGACGATGATTGGGAGAGGTGAGTTCGCCGAGTCTGTGAAGGGCAAAGAAGCCAGAATAAAGAAGGGCAAGGAAAAGGCAATCATCATGAGACGGGGTGACAAAAATGCAGGAGGCATAGAGAAGGTCCTCAATGGAAAGAGGGCATTTACGGTGAGGAGGAACCTTGAAAAGTTTGAGGCACCCAGTGAGGGTACGTGAAACAAGGGGGGTGTTAGGATTCAGCACGCGTAGCGGCCGAACACCTATAGTCGAGATATACAGAACCCTGATAGGAATAACGAGATATGATTCAAGACGAACGGCGAACCGTCCTTTCGTGGATAGTTGTAATCCTAAGATGATACAAGAGGTCAAGAATGGTCTTTGTCGTATGCCTCGAGTGGCTTATAAACGGTATTGGAGATGAAAAGAGAAGAGGATCGAGACAAAGGGAATCGTGCGATGCTCTGTGATACCGTTGTCATGGGGTTGCGCCCATGTATTCGTACAAGGAAGCCGTTACTAGGTTAATATACCTATAGTGGCGCTCCGGAGCCATTTAGTGATTGGAGAGAAAAACGAGAAGAATCCTGACAGGGGGTGGCATGAACGGCTCGGACATGTGGAAAGAAAGGTTGCAGATGGTTGCAGATGCCGGACAAATAGATGGCAACAGAGGAAGGCGAAATATGATGAGACATGAAAACAATATAAAAAGAAAAGGTGTTGGGAGTCGGAGCGATAGGGAAGCAATGCAACTTGCAGAAGGTGAGATAAGATTGCAGATGGGAATTGTAAGCGGCACAGGTGGAAATGTCAAGATCAGAGCCCAGTGCAATAGCACGCTCGCGAACGAGCTGTTCATATGTCCAAGGCCACCAGGCAGGTTACTGGGATGTATAATTGATGTTCAACATGTCTGATAAGCCCCCAACAAATCCCGAGGGGGTATGAATGGTGAAATTTGCAAAGAAGGGGCATATTGAAGGGCAGTATTGAGGAGGTCATGAGAGAGGGCATCAGCAACAATGTTAAGATCACCCAAAATGTGAAAAACATGGAGATCAACATGATGCTTGATGAGATGCTCAATGGTGAAGAGCAGCAAGGCATTGTAAACACTGTAGACATGGAGAGAGTCGAAAATTTGAATGGTATTAAGGTTGTCGGTGAAAATGGCAAGTTGATGAGGAGGAGGATCAAGGGAAATGGCATAGTCAATGGCAGAAACAACAGTGAGGGCTTCATATGAAAAGATGCCATCAGAACCCAAAGGAGGAGGCAGCCAGAGAGCAATGAAACCTTGCCAATATAATGGACACCAATAGCCCAGACCTATAGCAGAAGCATTGGTGTAGATGATGAGATCAGCTTCTTCAGGCCCCCAAGCATGAGCATCATGAAGATGAACATTGTGCAAAATTTTGAACATATTGGCAAACCAAAGGAGGTTATGTTATGAGGCACTTGCTTTGGCACCTTGTAATGGTTTTCTTTTTCTTTTCTTTCTTTTTCCTTTATCTTTCTTTCTTTATATACATTTACTTGCTAAGGACTATTACTATACAATTAGCAAGGACTCCTCTTTATTTACCTTTGTTTGTATCTCATTCATTTTGTGCTTGTGGCTGAGCCACTTACTATACCCATGGATGTGTCTTAGGTCATGTGGCTTTGTTGATTGCTGCACAATCATCATTGATCTGTGAACCTTATTTACTTGTACTATCTTGAGGACTCTGGTTTTGTATAAGTAGTTGAAAGCCTGATGGTCTTAAACCCCAGTCTTGTCAACTTCACAATCTAGGGATTCTCCTATACTGCACTTGACCTAAAGCTTGCTACCAAAACTCACTCCACTCTAAGAACTAAGTCTAAGATCTCTAAGTCACTCTAAGCATCACTAAAGACATCCTAAACTCATCATTCTGGATCCTTGTTTAGTCATTGGTGGTATCATCCTCATCACTATCTTGTTGATCCCTTTCTTCATCATCATCAGGAACAGTTATTACACTTATCAAATGCATATCAACTACCTTGTTACCAGGGGTGTTATCATATCAGACCTTCCCTAAGACTGTCCAATAGGCCACTCTTAGCAGGTCATGGATGACCACTTTGTTTAAAGTAATGCTGGACTTGGGAAAACATTTAGAAAACTATAGTGGAAAAACTCAGTTGATAGCAGAAATGACTATATTAGATCTTACCTATAGTGGAAAAGCTATAGGTGTGATCAGTTAAGTTTTGATGAAGGCAGGCCATGTGCAGAGTGGAACTTTGAATAGTTCTTATTGATCTAATACATTTATCCTAACTATATATAGTAAATGGTGTGGAGCATGGACCATAGAAGTATGTACTGTTGGAATGGTGTATCATGTTGGTTTTTTCATTACCTTATGATGCTGATCACACTGTTTACTTATTAAGTATACTTATCTCCATCTCATCTTATTGGTATTTCCTTTCTCTTTATGGTTTGAGCTCCTCTTAAACTCTATCTTGCTCTTACTATATCTTCTTTACTTTGTCTTTGTCTCACCTCAGCACTTCTGCATGTGCTGAGGTGAGTATCTCCTCTACTCTCTGAGTTCTCTTCTGACATACCTGCTCTATGCAGCTCTTCTGTGTACCCTCTACTCTCTGGTACACATCTTCTCTATCTTACAGCTCTTCCTCTTTGTGTAGCTACAAGCCTACCATTGATCTCTTTATGACCAATCTATTGTTTGCCTTGTTGCCTGCATTTTAACATATCAATGTATGTGTACGTGTGTATGTGCATACAGTATCAGATCAAAAAGGGAAGGAGGTATTACTTAAGTGTATGATCATCAACACCCCCCCATACTGTGCATACAGTTTATAAGTCCAAGTCCTGTGTGATGAGGGATGAACGAAGGGGAAGAAAGAGGCTTTGTCAGGATATCAGCAGTGACAAGGGAAGAAGGGAGACGTTTGACAGTGATAGCATTGGAGGAAAGACATTCACGGATGTAGTGATGGCGTATATCTATGTGTTTGGTACCTTGTGTAATGACAGGATTAGATGTGATGTCAATAGAGCCTTTGTTGTCACCATACAACAAGAGCAGAGTGGAAAGAGCAAAACCTATCTCACTTAGGAATGATTGCAACCACATCCCTTGTGCTGTGGCTTGTGAAAGTGACATGTATTCAGCTTCTGTGGAGAAGAGGGAGACAGTGTGTTGCTTTTGTGATGGCCATGTGATAGCTCCTCCTCCAAGGAGAAATGCATACGCTCCAATTGATTTCCTATTGTCCTTATCACCTGCCCAGTCTGAGTTGGAGTATCCATATTTACCCACTTCTTGATCTTCACCATATCATAGGTGGAAGTGTCATGTACCCTTTAGATAACACAATATATGATGGGCAAGGGTGAGATGAAGAGGAAGGGGATTAGATAGGAATTGAGACAGCTTCATAATGATGAAGGAAATGTCAGGTCTAGACACTATTGCAGCATAGAGAAGGGAGCCAATGAGTTGTTGGTATTGGCTGCAAAGAGATGAGGGAGCAATGTAGTTGATGTCTGCTTTGGAGACCATTATTCCTGGAGGCAGAGGAGTGAGCATTGGGTTGCAGTCATTCATCTGGAAATGCTCCAGGACATCTGTGATGTACACTTCCTGGTTGATGTCCAGAGTGCCCCTTTCTCTGTCCCTTGTGACATGAAGGCCTAGATAAGATCTGATTTCCCCAAGATCTGTCATCTCAAATAGGGACTGGAGCATCACTTTGCACCCTTTGACCTCCTCAAGTGATCCACCCATGACAGTGATGTCATCGATGTATAAGACAATGATGAGTGGTTGAGTGGAGTTGGTGGATATGTAGATCCCTGAGTTGGAGTACATGCAGGTGAAGGAAAGCCCAAGTAGGGATCTGTGCATCTTATGGTGCCATTGTCATGATGCTTGCTTTAAGCCATAAATGGCTTTGGATAGGTGGCATACCTTTCCCTTTGTACCAGGTACAATGAAACCATGGGGCTGTTCCATGTATATTTCTTCATCAAGATCCCTGTTCAGGAAAGCAGACTTGACATCCATGGAGTGAACTTCACAGTCTTCAAGCACTGCGATGGCTAGTAAGGTGTGTAGCGACTTGAAGCGAGCAACAGGGGAGAAGGTTTTGTTAGTCTAGGCCATGGACTTGAGTATAGCCCTTGGCAATGAGGTGTGCTTTGTATCATCCATCAGCCTTATGCTTAAACACCCATTTGTTCCCTATGACATTGTGGCCTGGAGGAAGGTCCACAAGCTCCCAGGTGTGGAGATTCATTAGAGAAGTGAGCTCATCATTGCATGCCGACTGCCAGGAGTCACTGTCAGGCCCTGAAAGGGCTTGCTTCAGGGTGAGTGGGTCATGTGAGATGGTGTGGGAAATGATGGATGAAATCAAAGGTCTGCTGTGCAGAGTGACGAAGATGTTGTTGTCATCACTATCAACCCCCCTTCACCCAGAATGTCCACAAACTTGTGTGAGCTGTATGTGCTATTGTGAAAGTGAGCAGGATGGTGAGAGAGTTGCTCCAAACGATGCAAGAGAGGTGAGTCATCCTGCACAAGATCAGCACATGCCTGCTGACGATTGGAGGACACATGGGAACCACAACACATGGGTGGAGGCACAGCACCATTGGCAGGATGACTAGTCTGCTGGGCATGGATATGGGGTGGGGGCACAGCAGCTGCCAGAGGATGAGGAGGAGTAGAGGGTGGAGGGGGCCCTGGCTCCTGAGCAGGCACAGCTGGAGATGGAGGAGGTGCAGCATCAGCAGCAGGGGAGCCTGGAGCCTCAACAGGGGCAGATGCAAGTGGCAGGACAACCACAGGTGGGGCAGGAGGAGTGCCTGGCCCATCAACAGGGCCATTGTCCCCATCATCAGAGGAGTCAAAATCATCATTGCAGCCACCCAGAGGAGGAGGTTCCTGAGGCAAGGGGAAAATGTCGAGCATGGTGGGGGCAAGAGATGCATCAAGAGCAGGGAAGACTGCTTCCTCAAAGATGGTGTTGTGACTGGTGACCATGCAGTGAGCTTCCTTGTCCCAGAAAAGCCAACCTTTCATTCCTGACTCATAGCCCAGGAAGGTGAGGGGCCACGAGCAAGGGGACAACTTGCCATGTAGGGAGTCAGGAGTCTGGACCCAGGTGCAACATCCAAAGACACAGAGATATGAGACATCAGGTGGGAGATGATTGGGTGACCAGAATGCAGTGGGAGTCTCCCAGCCCAAACACTGGACCAGGGAGAGATTGTATGTATGGACAGCAATATGGACTGCATATTCCCAGAAACCTGCAGACAGGTGCACACCATGGAGTAGGCACAGGGTGTGGTCCAAGATGGAGCAGTTCCACCTTTCAGCATGGCTGTTTTGCTGAGGAGAATATGGCACAGTGCATTGGTGGTCAACACCATTCTCCAGGAGGATTGAGCTGACAATGGAATTCATGTATTCGCCACCCCTATCAGACCATAGAGTGGTGGGCACACGCCCAAAGAGAGAGACCTGGCAAGGTAATGGCGAAGCATGTTGGAGAATTGATCTTTCCTTTGCAGAGGGTAAACCACACCATAGCTGGAATAGTCATCAAGAAAAGTTGCAAAATACAGGGATTTAGAGCCAATGGCTAGTGTTCCCATTGGTCCTACCAGGTCAGAGTGCATGAGATCAAGGACTCATGAGGCCTGCAAATGTGAAGGATGGAAGGGGGCCTTCGGGAATTTGCCATGCAGGCACCCTTGACAGGGGAAGGTGCTGTGGAGGTAGCAGGAGGACTGAAACCTGTGTGCATGCAGGTTTTGACAGGTGATAAAGACCATTATAGTGGTGATAGCATTGAGCAACATGAAGATAGCAGACAGTGGATCTGCAGCAGTGGTAGTAATCATGGGTGCAGTAGGCACCATGATGTGGTAGAGAAAGAGATGTCAGACTATGTAGAAGACATCTAAGGAGCATGTGCTAACCTGCAGCAGTGGTAGTAATCATGGGTGCAGTAGGCACCATGATGCAGTAGAGAAAGAGATGCTGCAGGTGTGGTGAGGAAGAGTATAAGACATAAGGAAGAGGGTACTCACTCAGACTATGTAGAAGACGTCTGAGGAGCATGTGTGGTAGGGATTGTCTTATGTAGTGTTGAGTAGGTAGAGTTGAGGCGGAGATGGTAAGTAAAGAACAATGACTACCTAATGTGGGGGGACGCACATCGTCCTGGAAATGTAGGTGGAGTGAGAGTTGCTCGGTCTTGTAAGAAGTCCGAGGAAGAGATGTGTAAGGGTACGTATGTACTATGTAAGTAATACGTGCGTATGGGAAGGTGAGGCTGAAGGAAAGTATATACGTGTAGGTGCGTACTGAATTTCAACAACCTGTTAGTTGTGATGGGTGGATATGAGCAACGACGTTCTGTGAAAGGTGTCCAAGCCACTTATGCCAGAGGCTCAGGGTAGGAGTGGAAATGGCATGTAGCATGGCAGCAGGGAGGAGGTTTAGCCAGTAGGTTCCTTTGTCTGATTGTCCTACACTGAATGTTTTGTCATGTCAACTCACAGTGCAGGTGTGTCCTTCATACGTTATGTGAAATCCAAGAGATGTGAGCTTGCTGATGGAGATAAATCATCCTGTTGCTTCAGGAACATGGAGAACGTTTGACAAGGAGAGCATGACAGTTGAATCATCAGGTAGGGTATGTTGTTGTGTGCAAGAGCCCTTCCCAATGCAAGTGATGGTTGACCTGTTTCCTACAGTCATGGTCTGGAATGACGTTGGTTTGTAGGTGTCAAAGTCTGCTTGCTTGGTGGTTATATGGTCTGTACAGCCTGAGTCCATCATCCATGGCCTTTGGCCCACATAGTAACACACATTGATTGTAGAGGATGATGATGACATCTGATGTAGGGTACTCCCACCTCCGTTGATGAGCATCACGCGCACGTAACGCCGGAAAATGACCATCAGCAACATCAGGTGAACACAGCGACATTAACGCGCCACACACGAAAATCATCCACAGTCGCTATAATCGCGCATTCACGCAGGCGTCAGAAAACAATACCGGGTCGGCCGACGAGGGATAGGACGAATAGGCCGAGGCATGGTCTAGACCCACCAGAGTAACCATGGAGGTACGAGTCGTGAAGTCAGCATTTGGTGCGATCGGCGCTATTCCTCTTTTGCTTATCCGCAATAGTATGATACTCTATTCGCTCACATACAGACTCCACTTCATTTCAAATATCCCTATGATCGACCCTACACTGTAAATTTTCTGTTGTGTTTTGTTGTGCTCCAGTCTTGGAGCTAGGCTTGTATTTAGATAGCGCATCATCTGTCGAAAAAGACGAGATTCCCCCCTGCCCTCGATTGGACTTCTTCTCCCGTCCAAGTTGATAATCAAAAAAAGGCAAATATCAACCTTCCCTCCGCGTGTCTTATTATCAAGAAAAGTGCGCGTTTCCCCGTAAGCCGCGTCTATCATTGCATTGTGTAGCGTTCTCCATTGCGTTCTCCATTGCGTTCTCCATTGCGTTCTCCATTGCGTTGCGCTGCATTGCGTTCCCCACTGCGTTGCGTTTTGTTTTCACTACATTGGATTCTCTATCGTGCTCTCTATTGTGTTATTTTGTATCTGCCCTATCATGCCATATCATCGGTTTATTACCCAAGTCGCGTTCATCTAGTAGCTCTAGTCGAATCGCACTATCGCCCCTATCGCCCTTAACTACTAATACTCTCTACTTTGGTGTCTAGGGAAC
>QLPN01002736.1:0-11712 GCA_003314395.1 Albatrellus ellisii
AACCAAAGTTTGGATCTGAGTTTGGTGAACATAATAGAAGTTCCTGATGACAATGAAGAGTGGAATCAATGATATGATTATGAGGATAATTCCACTGATAATGATATGAGGATCCAGAGTGACAGGTGTAAGATGTCATTTAGTGATGTTTTAATGGCTTTAGAGGTCTTAGACTTAGTTCTTAGAGAAGGAAGCGAGATTGTAATGAGCTTAGGTCAAGTGCAGTATAAGGAGAATCCCTAGATTGTGAAGTTGACAAGACTGGGGTTTAAGACCACCAGTCTGTCAACTATTTATACAAAACTGGAGATCTAAGTATAGTAAAGTTGTGCAGTAATGCACAGTAAGTATACATCCATGTGATATAAGTGGCTCAGCCACAAGCACGAAATGAACAAGATGTAAACAAAGGTAAATAAAAGACAAGAAAAGAGAGTCCTTGCTGATTGTATAGTAATAGTCCTTAGCAAGTAAATGTTATAATAAATAAAGAAAGATAAAAAAAAAGGAAAAGATAAGTCTAATATAGTACTTGGAGCTAGGCTCACACTTAAGTATGTAAATACTTAAGTACTATAATAGAGAAAGGAAATGTAAGTCCTTACTAAGTAAAGTGGAGCTAAGCTCACACTTGTAGTAATAATACTACACTTTACTAGTAAGTAAGATAAAAGAAAAAAAGAAAAGGAAAAAGAAACGCGTTACGAGGTGCCAAAGCAAGTGCCTTGTAACAGCAGGCAGGTAGATGGCCACATGCTGTGACACAGTGGTGATGTGGGCACACGGGTGGGAGTAGGAGGAGGGATGTACCAATCACCCACATCATCTTGAGTGGATGCAGGTGGGGTGGGTGTGTAAGTTTCCGTGCTGTGCTGGTACAGCAATGGCATGGGCAAGGTGGTGGCCACACTGTATTGGCATGGCACAGCAGCAGTGTGGGTGGCCAGGTAGTGGCCATATAACAATCACCTGCATCATCTTGAGTGGACATGGGTGGCAAGCCAGCAAGCAGCCATGCTATGCTGGTATGGTGGCAGTGTGGTGCATATATGGGTGGGCAAGTAGGGGGCCATGCACTGTTGAGGCAGTGGTGATGTGGGCACATGGGTGGGTACAGGAGGGCAGACATACCAATTGCCCACATCATCTTGAGTGGATGCAGGTGGAGCAGGCAGGTAAGTTGCCATGCCATGCTGGTACAGCAACTGCATGTGCCCCAGCAGCATGCCAGACATTAGCCAAGTTCACAAATGCTGTCATTGATGGGAGGTGGACCTGCTGCCACTGCATCAGCAATAAAAATAAGAAAATGAAATAAAATAAAATAAAATAAAATAAAATAAAATAAAATAAAACAGGAAAGAGAAAGTGAGTGGAAAGAAATAGCTACATCTGGCCCCACTTCATGCTGCCTGTGATCACAAACAGCTGTGTGTCCACATTGAACCATGCACTGTTGAGACAGCAGCAATATTGGCACACAGGTGGGAATAGGAGGAGGGACATAGTAATTGCCCACATTGTCTTGAGTGGATGCAGGTGGGGTGGGCAGGCACTTTGCCATGCTGTGCTGGTACAGCAGTGGCATGGGCAAGGAGTCCATGGCCATGCTGTATTGGCACAGCAGCAGCATGGGTAGGCAGGTGGTGGCCATGCACCAATTGTACAGTGGCTGCATGGGCAGACAGGGGGTGGCACACTGTGGAGACAGTGGTGATGTGGGTGTGCAGATGGGAATGGCAGAAAGGACATACCAGTTGCCCACATCATTTTGAGTGGACATAGGTGGCAAGAAAGCTGCTGCACTGTGCTGGTACAGTGGTGGTGCAGGTGCATATGCAGGTGCAGGTGGGTAAGCAAGGGGCAGTGCAGGCCTGCACAGCCTCATGCACTGTGCAGTTGCCAGCCAGCACCTTGGCCATGCAGTTCCTGTTGGGCACACCACAGTGGGGGTGCAGTACTGGCCACATGCAGCATGCTGTTCATACAGCAGTGGTGCAGGTGGTAGGGGACCACACACTGTTGACACAGCAGTGACACAGGCACACACTGTGGCACTGCCATGCATGTGCAGGAATTTTGTGCCACACTGCTGTGCATGTGCCCTGCTGCCACATGTGGCATGCCACACCAGGGGATGACTTTTTTGTAGTGGTGCTTTGGACACAAAAAAAACCACATGTTGCCATTCCTCATTGCATTATATTATAGATTCTGAGAATACCATGCTTGGAAAAGAGGACTAGGTCTGGAAAATCATATGCCAGACTTACACCTCCCCTTCCACTCCCCACATTCCCAAGAAGGCAGGCAGCACTCCTTTGTAAACACAGAATTGCCTACAACTATAGGCAACAACAAGCCATCTGGTTCTTCAGGCTCCATAACCCATACTACAACAATCACCCTGAAGAATTCCCATGGTATCTCTTTCAAAACTACAGAGATTATGCCAACCCCTATTACAATTCTCTCCCCCGAGATCCAGCACCAATCATCAATGATTCATCAGAAGAAAGAATGGACCAAACAACAACAAGAATGGACCAAATGGGGCCACTAGCGACAAGAATTGTGGACTTGAAGGATACACTAGAGATAATGAGGCACAGGCTAGAACAATCAAAGGTAGCACAACAACAACAACAACAACAAAACCATCAGTTGGAAATGGGGAATGTATTAGTCAAGATCACTAAATCCTTGGCCAAAATAACATCAATGCTCTCCATCCCCCAAACCCAAATGCCACCTTTGACAAATATCTCTGGCCCATCTGTCATCCCCATGGGCCATGTGTTTGCCCAACACCAGGTCAAAGTTTCATCACCTACTCCATACTTGGGGAAGTGAGACAAACTTGATTCCTTCATACAAGAATTGTTTCTTGTATTTGCAGCAAACAAAACCTGGGTGGACAGTGACAGGATTACATATGCCCTATCTTACATGATAGGAGGAAGTGCAGAAGCTTGGAGGAATCTAGTAGTTGTGAAGCAACAACTACACAAAGCACACCCAAATAACCCCCTTTATCCACAACCATTCACAAATTGGGTAGATGTCAACATGAAACTCCAAGTGCAATTTGGAGATCCTGATGAAGCTCAAACCATGCAGCAGCAATTGCACAAACTATGACAGGGGGGGGAATCAGCAGAGGAATTTACCACAGAATTCCTTTTAATAGTAGCCAAAACCAAATATGACAACGAAGCACTCATCAACTGCTTTAAAGGGGGGTTCAATGTGGATCTCCTCCAGAGAATATACAATATTAATCCCCCTCCAAGCACATATCTACAATGGCAGCAGATGGCCCAGAGCATGGATTGACACATGTGGGAGTTCAAGCAATTAGTTGCAGACAGGGGATCCTCAAGCTGGGGACCACATTACAACCAAAATGCTAATACTCCTGCAACAGTTGCTAATCCTTCTGCAACCACTCATAAAGCCAGCAACAATACAGTGCCAATGGATGTAGACCACACACAAAGAAGACAGGAGATCATTTGCTTCAATTGCAGAGAGAAAGGACAGATATCAAGGGATTGTCCTAACAGGAAAAAGGAGAAACTACACACAATACATGAGCAGATCAGAGGAATGACTACAGAAGAATTTGCACAGATGCTCAATTATGATGTGATTAAGAAAATCACAAAAGAGGTGGGTTTTGGAAGGGACAAGTAGTAGATGTCACTACCTTGTCCAATCATTTCTCAGTACTTACTCCCAATGATGGTGCTGTTGACCATGCCAATGTATGCAATCCAATTGAAATATTTAATCACATTACATCAGAGAAAAAGACTGAGGAAAAGAAGACATCAGAGAGTATGCCCTCTCTAGAAAAAGAAAAGCACATTGTCATGGGAATAAGAATAGAACTCCCAATGATAGAACTGGAAATAAAGAAACCTGAAGATGGACAAGTGATCACCATCCAAGCCTTAGTAGATTCAGGAGCAACTACATGCTATATAGATGAAGAATTCATCACAAAATGATCATCTACATATAAAGAAGCTGCCAATCACAATACCAGTTTATAATGTTGATGGAACAAGAAATGAGCAAGGTTCCATCAAAGAAACAGTGGGTCTAATAGTCAAAATACAAAAACACATGGAAAGAACAACATTCTGTGTAACAGGATTAGGAAAAGTCAACCTTATGCTAGGAGAAACTTGGCTAAAAATCCACAATCCAGAAATAGATTGGGAAACTGGCAAGGTAAAATTCACAAGATGCCCACAACAGTGTCATGTCAGAGTAGTGGCAGAAAGGAAAGAACACAACTGAAGAAGAGAAAGGAAGTCCTGGAGTTGAAGGAGGTAGATGATGAAGATGAAGATGCAGTAGGAAAGGAGGACAAGGTTCTATGTGTCATGGTTGGAGATCCCAAACTAGAAGCATCCATATCAAACATATCCCAGGATCTTGTAATTGAGGCAGAGAAACAACAGATAAAGAAATCTTTTGAAGAAATAGTACCCAAAGCATATCATGGTTTAAAATCAGTATTTGCAAAGAATTGTTCAATGAACTACCACCCAAAAGGACTTGGGATCATGCAATTGAATTGAAACCAAACATGAAAATGCACATGAGGAAAATCTACAATCTTTTGTTTACAGAACAAAAAGAGTTGGAGAGGTTCATTGCAGTAAATCTGAAATCTGGATGAATCAGACCATCCAAGTCACCAATGGCCTCTCCATTTTTCTTTATCAAAAAGAAATCCGGAGAATTACATCCAATTCAAGACTATTGACACCTTGATGAGATTACAATCAAGAATTCATATCTGTTACCACTCATATTAGAACTGATTGATAAACTCAAAGGAGTGAAGTACTTCATGGTACTTGATATCAGATGGGGGTATAATAATGTTTGGATCAAAGAAAGAGACAAATGGAAGGCTGCCTTCATCATGAATCAAGGATTATACAAACCCCTCATCATGTTCCTCAGACTCACCAATAGTCCAGCCACCTTACAAACTATGATGAATCATCTCTTTTGAGAATTGATAGCAAAAGGAAAGGTGGTGGTCTATATGGATGATATCCTCATCTTCATGGTGACTTTGGAAGAGCACAGATTCATAGTGGAAGAGGTGTTGAAGATATTACACAATAACAAACTTTATTTAAAACCTGAAAAATGTGAATTCAAAAAGACAGAAATCAACTACTTTGGCCTTAAAATATCCTTTGACAAAACTATGATGGATCCTGTCAAAGTCCAAGGAATTGCAGATTGGCCAACACCCACTTCAGTCATGGAAGTTCACTCATTTTTGGCTTTTATTGACATTTTATCAGAGGGTTCTCTGACATAGCTCAACCCCTTAATTTGCTACTACAAAAAGACATGAAATGGCATTGGGATCAAGAACAAAAAGACTCATTTGAAAATCTCAAAATAGTGTTATGTTCAAACCTGTTTTAGTCTTTCCAGAACCCAATCACTGTCAGGCCACTATTATTTTCCCTATTTTTCTCTTCATATTCCTCTATTTTCTTATGTATTTATCATCATAGATCTTACAATCACTCCTGATCTATCAAAGTGATTCCCATGGTCATGCATTCCTTTTCTTCATCTTTATCAGCTGATGACACATATGTCATCCAATCTCCAATCAGCCTGTTCTATCTTTAGTTATATTTTGCTTTCTCACTCTTACTGTGGATGCTCACCAATCCTTCTCACACCTGCTGTGGAGTATCACCAATCACTCTCACAGTTACTGCAGAGCCTCAGTCAGCACTTACACATCCTCTCTATTATTAGATATGACATCATTACTGTACTTTCTCATTCTCCAGCCCTATACTGTACAGCATGGTCTGTGCACTCCTTTGAGTAGTATATATAGCATAGTCCACTTAGTGTTTTATCCCCAGTTCTGATCATCTGGGATATCCACTAGTTGAAGTGTGATTGTCCTGTTGTTTGTTTTAGCTTTTCCTCAGTTGTTCAGCTTCAACATAGTGTCAGCCTCACAATCACCCCTATGTAGTAGAAGCAGATAGTTTGGGTTACACTACAGGAGCAGTATTGTTGCAGTTGAGAGATGATGAAAAATGGCATCCAGTGGCATATATCAGCAAAGGCCTTTCCCCAGCAGAGAGAAATTATGACATATACAATGAGGAAATGCTTGCTGTTATATGTGCTCTGGAGCAATGGCAGCACTATCTAGAAAGAACAGATAGTCCAGTCATGATCCTCATGGATCACAAAAACCTAGAGTACTTGATGAGTGCTCAGAAACTTAACTGTCACCAGGCTCAATGGTCTCTGTTTCTTTCTAGGTTTAACTTCCTCCTTTCCCACCAACCAGGAAAGAGTTCAGCCAAGCCAGACCTCCTCTTGAGATGAGCAGATCATAAAGAGGGGGTAGAAAATGATAACAAGAATGTCATATTGCTTAAACTGGAATTTCCGCAAAACCCAATCACATGCAAGCAATTTTGATGAATAACATTCCACTTCTTCAGAAGATAGCAGACAAACAGGAGAAAGATGGAGATGTCAAAATGTGGTCAGAGTTGTCAGCAGACAAAGCAAAGACAGCTATAATAGCTGGCTGGGGACAAAACAAACAAGGACTACTCACATACAAAGACAAAATCCTTGTCCCAGACAGTTGCAGAGCAGAAGTTGTTAAACAATGCCATGACACTCCAATTGCAAGGCATCCAGGACAGTGGAGAACACTAGAATTGATATCAAGAATCTTCTGGTGGAAAGGAATGGCTGCATACATTGGAAAATATGTCAAGAGTTGCAATATTTGCCAGAGAACAAAGACAATTACAAAAAAACCACAAGGAGAATTGACACCCAATGAAATACCATGAAATCCCTGGCAAATCATATCTACAGACCTTATCACACAATTACCTGAAAGTCAAGGATATCATTCAATACTTGTGGTTGTAGATCATTTTTCAAAATGATCCACATAAGCACAACACATTCCAATGTAACAGCAGGAGGAGTGGCAATGATGTTCAGAGATAATGTTTGGAAACACCATGGACTTCCTGAAAAGATCATATCAGATCAAGGCCCTCAATTCACTTCCAAAATGATGGAGTTAAACTAGTTATCAGGCATTAAAACAGCCTTATCTACAGCCTATCATCCCCAGACTGATGGTCATACAGAACAGATCAACCAAGAGATAGAACAATATCTCAGAATTTTCATTGATCATAGACAATCAGATTGCATAAACTGGTTACTGATGGCAGAATTCTGCTACAACAACAGAGTAAATGCCTTGACCAAATGCACTCCATTCATGATTAACTCTGGACAAAATCCAAGAATGGGATTTGAACCAGGCAAGACATCCACTATTGAATCAATAGAAAACTTTGTGGAAGGAATGAACAGGATGAGAGATGATGCAGAATCAGCACTGAGAAAAGCAGCTGAGGATATGAAGAAATACTATGATGCTCATAGAGGAGCTACACCTATGTACAAAGTTGGAGAAAAAGTTTGGTTAGATGTGACAAACATCCAATCAGGAAGACCCACCAAGAAGTTGGACTACAAATGACTTGGACCATATCCAATCATAGAAGTATTGCCCAATAATACATACAAATTGGCATTACCAAAATCAATGAAAATTCATCTGGTCTTTCACATCATCAAACTTCTACCATATACTCCAAATGAAATTCCTGAACAAGTTGTCAAACCACCACCTTTGCCCATTATCAAAGATGGTATTGAACAATATGAAGTTGAAACAATTTTGAATAGCTGACAAAACAGAGGGAAAGTTCAATATCTTGTCAAATGGAAAAACTACCCAGAAGACAAAAATTCCTGGGAACTGGCTACTCACATTATCAAAGACATACCCAAGCTGGTCAAAGAATTCCATACAAAACTGTTAATATCAGCCCAGGGACCTCAGGGGACAATGAGGGAAAAGAAGTGAACCAGCTGGGAATTGAACCCAGGACCTCCCACATATTAGAAGGGTGCTCTAACCAACCAAGCTACTAGTCCTTGTATAGGGCAAAGTGGGTTAACCATGAAGTGTTGCAAGATGGGCTTTGCTTGACTACCAACAAAAACACCCCCTTGTTATTTGTACTATTCAAAAATGTTCATTACCAGTCAAATGATTTTCAGAATCAGCTAAACTACCCACAAAGGGATCAGAGCATGCTGCCCAATTAGATCTCTATAGCACTGAGAAAATCATTATTCCCTCACATGGTCAAAAATTGGTTGACACCCAAATTGCCTTAGCTATACCAGATCATTGTTGTGGCTGTATTGTGCCTTGCAGTGGTCTGGCTGTTAAAAATTCTAGCCATATTGGTGTGGGTGTCATTGATTCAGACTATAGGGGAGTATTGAAAATCCTCATTGTCAATCTTGGCAAAAATGATTTCACTGTCAATCCTGGCAATTGCATTTCTCAATTGATCCTTGAACACATTTCAATCACTGATGTTCATGAAATCAAAACTCTGGAAGATACTACTTGTGGAGAAGGAGGTTTTTTTTTCTACAGGAATATTGTATGCTTGTTGAGTCATCTCACCCTAAAAGAGGGGGTATTTGTCAGGACACTTTATTTCTCTTTTCATTTTACAATTGCTTTTACTATTATTGCATAAGATCTACTAAAGATATCATATCTCATCTTATCAGATCATTAGTAGATCTTATCATGATTATCTATGACTCATAATCATTTGTCATCAGACTTATTACTATACATGCATGACTCATATTCTCACAGTTGCTTACAGAGCTTCTCACAGATGCTGCACATCCTTACTGATGCTGTGCAAGTTGCTTACTGATTGTTCACAGGAATGCTGTGCATTCCTTTATGATATGCCTGCCCTATAGTAGACACATGGTCCATGTGCAGGTTTCCACTAGTATATATACTTCAGCTGTATCATGGTTACACTTCAGCTGAATACATCTGGGATATCTGTTTGCACAAGCATGATCTCATCCCTGGTGTTAGCCCTTCTCTCCTCCTTTATACACTGTATGACCTTGCTGGCAAATGTCAGCCTCACACTTTCTTCAGTTGCTCATCTCAGACTCTAGGTACTGTACTCTTTCTTTACTTATCTACTTAGTTGCTCATCTTGGACTCTTGTCCCCCACTTATTGTGGTGTTTGTAGTGCTCCTCTATTAGCCACAAGTCACCTTCTATCAAAGTTTAACACTAGGTGCAGGACTAGGAGAAGTAGTAGTGGGAGAGCTAGGTGCAGGAGTAGGAGACTGAGTTGGAGTCAAAGGAATAGGAGAAGTGGGATCTTCTAGAGAGGAGACAGATGAAGCAGGGGATGATGGAGGGCTTACTGAGTCAACAGGAGGTGCTGCAGGTGTAGTAACAGGAGTAGAAGAGTCTGTGTTGAGATCAGAATCAAAGAACTTCCCCCCTGGAGCTGGCACAGACTTGAAATTCAAAGGAGGAGTGACAAGAGATGGTAAAGGAGTTATGGGAGCATCCTTGTGAGATGGGAAGTACCTCTCATTGAAATCAGCTCTCTCACTGATAAGGCACCTCTTTGAAGCTATATCCCAGAACTTCCAGCCTTTGTAGCCAGTAGGATAGCCTATAAAGACACACTTCTGCACATGGGGCTGTAAGCTATTCCTCTGATCCCTCTGCACATGCACATATGCAAGACAGCCCCATATGTGAAGGTGAGAGACACCTGGCTTCCTCTTGTGCCATAGCTTGAATGGAGTAGTAGCTTTGGGAATAGCAGAGGTAGGAAGGCAGTTCCATACATGCACATAAGAGGCAAGGGCTTCTCCCCAGAATGACAAGGGAAGGCCAAACTCAGCCAGCATAGCAGTAACCCCCTCTGCCATAGTCCTATTAGCCATTTCAGCTACACCATTCTGCTGTGGCCTGGTTTGTACAGTATGCTGTCTCATAATGCCTGCATCTGTAGTAAATTGAGGGAAGGCATTGGACATATACTCCCCTCCCTTGTTGTCTCAAAGGGTCTTGATCTTGGTACCATGATGGTTCTCAGCATAAGCTTTGAAAGTGTCTGATTTCACCTTGATTGGGAAGACTGCTCTGAATCTAGTGTAGTCATTGGTGAAGGAGACCCAGTATCAAAATCCTGAGTGTGTATGAACAGGGAGAGGACCATGGAGATCAGAATGGATGAGCTCAAGAGGGGCAGACATATGTGATTGCAACAAAGGGAGTGCATCTTTCCTGCTAAGCAGGGCTTGCAGATAGGGTCCAGGGGTGTAGTAGACTGTATAATGAGCCTGGAGACTAGTTTCTGCTTCAAAATGTGATCTATACCTCCATTATGATAATGGCAAAGTCTCCAGTGCCATAGAGAAGTGTCCAGAGGCAATGTTGATGACAATACTGCTGCATTAGCTAGTGTAGGAGGTGCAGGGATAGTGGAGCCTTCAAGCTATGCTGCATTTGAAGCATTGACACTTGTGGAGAAAAGAACAGAGCCATTGCAAAGGAAGCTCATCACATCTTCAAGGATAACAACAGAGAACCCCTTATGTTTTGTCAAGTATAACACAGACAATAGATTATTGTGAAGCTCTGGGACATGCAGAACCTTTGTAAACTCCACAGGATGACATCTCTGACCCTCTAGCTCACAGTTGCAATGGGACTTGGGAGTTAACTACTCTCCCCCCCAGCTGGAAAGCTATTGGTTGTAGATGGGTCTTCAAGGTGAAGAGGAAGGCTGATGGTTCTATAGAGCGCTACAAGGCTAGATTGGTTGCTAAGGGCTTCAGTCAAAGGCCTGGTTTCGACTTCAATGAAACCTTTGCACCAACAGCTAAGTTTGCTGCTATCAGGACCATTCTCACCCTTGCAGGACTTAAGGACTTACACCTCCATTCCATTGACATCTCCCTGTTAAACTTCGATAGAAGGTGACTTGTGATTGGAACTAGTGAGCACTACAAACACCACACTAAGTGGGGGACTAGAGTCCGAGATGAGCAACTAAGTAAATAAAGTAAGTGTGATGTTACAGTACCTAGAGTCCGAGATGAGCAACTGAAGAAAGCAGTTGCGCCACCCGGGAACTCTTTTATACCACGCAGAAATGCGGAGTCTGAACTATAAGAGTGTGTACAGTATATGTGCGGAGTTAGAACCTAAACGCATCAGGACAAAGAAAGATATGATAAGATGTAAATCAAAGTCTGGAAATCTCGAGATAAGAAAAAGATGAGAGAGTTGGAGAAGAACCTTGAATAACAACACCTGCACCTAGAGCTACACCTCTACGTCGTAGCAACAGGGAAAGGAGGGCCCTGGGAGAGTGGTGGAGAGTACACAGGGAGCCTACTCCGATTCTAGAGAGTTCTGAAGAAGAGGAAGATGTGCAAGTCAAGGAAGAAGCCGATGAAGATGAGGAGTTTCCGGGCGCATTTTTTGCTGATCCTGGTCATGCCTTTGCAGCATCGTTAGGCCCAGAGCCTTCTACCTATAGGCAAGCTTTGGGGTGCTCCAACGCAAAGCAGTGGACTCAGGCAGCTGAAGAAGAACTGGATGCTCACAGTCGCAATGGGACTTGGGAGTTAACTGATCTCCCCCCCGGCCGGAAAGCTATAGGTTGCAGATGGGTATTCAAGGTCAAGAGGAATGCTGATGGTTCTGTGGAGAGGTACAAGGCTCGACTTGTAGC
>QLPN01002737.1:0-10504 GCA_003314395.1 Albatrellus ellisii
ACCAATCTCAACATTGAGAACATTCACTCACAAGTCACACTCAAAGAGCAATGCCAAAATTGTGCCATGGATTCCATGGGTGCATTCATGGCTTGCTTCAAAGGCAAAGGCAAAGGCAAAGGCAAAGGACCCACAGTGTCAGATGAGGAGTGACAGGTAAAGTGCAAGATGAAAGGGTTTTGTATGCACTGCAAAATCCATGGCCACAAAGTTGAAGACTGTTGCAAGCTTAAAGCAGAACACAAAAAAGGCACCACAATGGTGCATGTCACCACCAACAGCACAGTGCTACATGCTCAAACATGCAATGAAGACAATAACAATGATGTGTCATTCAATCTCTTCAAAGTCACCAAAAAACTTGTGCAACATGATGATCTCACAGCTTGCTGGCTCATCAACTCAGGTGCTGGTTGCCACATGAGCTCCAACAGTGACTGCTTCTACCTCTACCATCTGTTCACTATTCCATGCAAAGTCTGGCTAGGTGATAACAGCTACATTCTAGCTGAGGGAGCTGGCAACATCCACATGAGGATGTGCTGTGGTATGGTGATGGCAGATTCTACAATCACAACCACAACAATTACAGAGGGGTGCAAGTTGTAAGATCCTCTAGACACCAATGTAGCAGAAGTTAGTAGAAGTTAGTAGTTAAGCATAATAAATGCAATAATATCACAATGCAATGCAGAAAAGAACACAAAATGAAATGCAATGCAGACACAACACAATAGAGAACACAATGCAATGCAATGGAGAATGCAACACAATAATAAACATGACCTACAAGGTATGCACACTTTCTTGACTGTGAGACATGTGGAGGGAGGAGGAGGAGAACACACTTTTTGCAATCTGACTTGGACAGGAGAGGTGAGACAAATCATGGGTGGGGGAAATCTATTTTGTTCTGACAGATGATACACCATCTAAATACAAGTCTAGCTCCAAGGCTGGAGCACAACAAAACAAAACAGAAAATTTACAATGTAGGATTGATCATAGGGATATTTGGAATGAGGTGGAGCCTGGATGCAAACAAATAAAGTATCATACTATAATAGATGAGTGAAAGAGGTAAAGTGCCAATTGCACCAAATGCTGACTTTGTGACTTGTGACTCCATGGTTACTCTGGTGGGCCTGGACTGCACCTTGGCCTATTCATCCTATCAGTCCTGTATTCTGATGCATAAATAAATGCATGATTGATGCAACTGCAGATGATTGTTGCATCTGGTATGTTAATATTACTGTGTTCACCTGATGTTGCTGATGGTCATTTGCCAGTGTTATGTGTGCATGATGCTCATCAGTGTGCCAACAAGAAATGGAACCAGACTATCCTGCAGGACATACTCTATGTCCCTGAGCTCCATGGTAATCTCCCATTGGTCTCTGCACTTGCAAAACACAGTGCACATGTTGAATTCAATGGGGGTACATGTGAGATCCTCAACAAGGATAATGCACCAACATGCATTGGCTGCCTCAAGGATAACCTCTACATCCTTGATACATGCATGCACACTCCCAACACTGCATGAATTGCACATGTCACATCATTCCCATCTGAAGATGTCGACATCTCCAATGATCCCTCCACCTTCATCACACACATGAGCACAGCTACTGCCAACATATGGACTGGCATCACCACCTAGGTCACATTGGTGTAGACTCCATCCTGTGCATGGCCATCACTGGTGACATGACCCATGACACTCTCAGGATATGTGAGCCTTGCATCAAGGGCAAGCACATGTGACATGATATTGCAAAATCAACACAGACATGTGCTGACACAGTGCTCAGCAGCATCTTTTCAGATCTGTGTGGGCCCATGCAAACATGCTGATGAGCATCATGCACACATAACACCAGAAAATGAGCATCAGCAACATCAGGTGAACACAATGACATTAATGAACTGCACATGACAATCATGTGCAGTCACATCAATCATGCATTTGCTTAGGCATTGGACTATAGGACTAGGTTCAGCTGATGAGGAGCAGGACTGATAAGACATATAGGCTGAGATGCAGTCCATGGAGTGACAAGTTGCAAAATCAGCATTTGGTGTGATTGGTGCTTTTCCTTTTTCACTCATCCTTTATAGTATGATACTTTATTTGTTGCATCCAGACTCCACCTCATTTCCAATAATCCCTATGATTGACCCTGCACTGTAAATTTTCTGTTTTGTTTTGTTGTGCTCCAGCCTTGGAGCTAGACTTGTATTTAGATGGCTTGTTGTCCATCAGAAATGAATAGATTTCCCCTGCCCACAATTTGTCTCCCCTCTCCCATCTGAGTCAGATTGTGAAAAGCACATTCTACTCCTCCCTCTGTGTATCTCACAGTCAAGAAAGTGCATGTACCTCATAGGTTGCATTTATTATTGTGTTGCATTCTCCATTGCATTGTGTTGTGTTCTCTATTGTGTTGCATCTGTATTCTTTTCTGCATTGCATTGTGATATTACTGCATTACATTGCATCTACTACTGTGTGGTCATTGTCATGATTACTGTGTCACATCCATGTTATATCTCCCTTTTGTTGCCCTGTCACATCACAATATCACATTTATTGCACTTAACTACTAACTTCTGCTACTTTGGTGTCTAGAGGATCTTATGACTCACACCCCTCAGCAATTGTTGTGGTTGTGATTGTAGAATCTGCCATCACCATACCACAGCACATATCAATGCTCCCATGAAGTATACAACCACTTTGTGACATTTATTGATGACAAGTCATGCAAGGTCTTTGTCTGTGGTCTCAAACACAAAAGTGATCTGCACAAATGTCTCACAGACTTTGTCACACACACTGAAGTTGAGACTGATGCAAAAATGAAGGCACTCCATTCAGATTGTGGAGGTGAATATATGGGTGAGCACATGCAAAAGTTCCTGTGGGTATGTGGCATTAAACACAAAATGATGACTGCCAACATGCTGTAACATAATGGCATCACCAAACACATGGATTGCACACTCATGGAGACCATGTGCACACTGCTCACTGACACCAACCTCCCACATTCTTACTGACACAACACTATTGAGTATGCTACTTACTTGCACAACATAGTACCAACACATGTGCTCAAAGACAATCTCATGCTGGAAGAACCCTGGAGCAGTAACAAGCCCAATGTTGCCCTCATTCACATCTTCAGTTGCAAAGCCTTTGTCCATATTCCAGACAAGTACCAATGCAAACTTGATGAGAAGTCACTGCTTTGCACCTACTGCCTGGTCCACTGCCTGAGTGGGCACATCATTGAATCACATGACATGATCTTTGATGAAGGGGGCACCACAAAATGCTATGAGTGGATCATCTTTTATCCCAATGCAGATGACTCAAAGCAAAAGGGTGCAAACATGACTGCTGACACACAGCCACCTGCAGAAGACACACCACCACTTGATAGCAGTGAGTGTGTGCAAGCTGCAACCATTGCATCTGAAAGTGATCTGCTCACCTACAAGGAACCAATGTCATGTCCTGATGCAGCAGAATGGCTTGCAGCATGTGAAGAGGAACTGCAGACCTTCTGATGCATGGAAGTCTATGCAGAAGTCAACCAACCATGTGATCACAAAATTGTTGGCAGCAAGTGGGTATCCCACATCAAAAGGGGACCAACTGGCAAAACTCAGAAGTACAAAGTGTGCCTAGTCATGAAAGGTTTCACCCAAGTCAAAGGCATAGATTTTGATGAAACATTCACACCCATCATGAAATTTTCATTGCTTCACACAATCCTTGCCATCACTGCCAAACACAACTTTGAAGTTCACCAAATGGATGTAAAGGCAGCCCATCTCAATGGTGTGCTCAATGAAGAAATCTATCTTGAGCCACCCACTGGGTTCAAACCCTCAGTGGATAAGGTCTGGTGCCTTAGAAAATCCATTTATGGCACACACCAAGGTGGATGAGTCTGGTACAAGCACATCAAGAAGGAATTTGGAGTGCTAGGTTATACATACTCCAATGTTGACCACTCTGTCTTTCTAAAACACAATGCATCTGGCAAGCTCATATGCATTGTTGTGATTTACATTGACAATATTGTACTCACATCACACAGTATCTATGAAATAGAAAACACAAAGGCAGTGCTTAAACATTCCTTTGACATGACTGACCTCAGTGGAATTGGCTGGATTCTTGGCATGCAGGTCACATGGGATCACAAATGCAAGACCATCATCCTCTCCCAGGAGAAATATATCAACAATGTTCTTTGCAGATATGGTAACTGTTGGATTTTATCTGTTATTTATGCCACTGAGCAGTTCTTATTGCTATATCCCCTTATCTGCACCTTATACTACCTCACCCCCCTCATCTACACCTTATCATACCCACCTTACCCCCTTACCCCACCTTACCCCTTACCCCTTACCTGTGGCCCTACCCTTACACCTCCTGGCCATGCCCTCCCCCTCCTGCATTTAGCAGGTTCTTTGTCTTAGTGTTTGGAGTGGAGCTATAACTCTATAGCTTCATCTCTATATCTACTCTTCCCCCTCATTGTCTCTGCTCTCTCCCTAAGTCTTTCCATACCCTGGAAAGGATCTATTTCATATTCTGTGCCCTCATGTCTGGCATCACTCTTCCCATGGCTCTGCTCTCTCTCTTTCTCTGTCTCCACTCCCCATCACCAATACAATCAATTGTTATCCTCCTGAATGTTCTAGCTGTTTGTCCCAGCCTGCATCAAGAGTCACCACAATGCATGCCCCATGGTCACCCCATCACTCCAAAACAAGCAACTCATGAAGCTTGACACTCCAGAGGTGACAGCAGATGTTCACAGGTACCAGAGTGCAGTGGGTGCACTCATGTACACAATGTTAGGGACACAACCCAACTTTGCATACACCATTGGTATACTCAGCCAACATACTGTGACACCAGGTGACACACATTTTTGTGCTTTACATTGTGCCTTCTGGTATCTACATGCCATGGTGCATCATACACTCCTCTTCAACAGCAACTCCCCTGGCAAGTTAACAGGCTTTGTCAACACTGATTGGGCAGCCAACATCAATGATAGGTGATCCATCTCTGGATACATCTTCATTCTCTCTGGTGGCACAATTAGTTGGAGCTCCAAAAAAGCAAGCCTCAATGGTGCTCTCAAGCAGAGGCCAAATATGTCACAGGTGTGCACACTACAAAAGAAGTTGTCTGGCTTCACACCCTCCTTTCTGAGCTTGGTGAACTCCACAACTCTCCCACAATGCTCCAAATTGACAATCAGTCCACCATTGCCATTGCAAAAAATCCAGCCTTTCATGGCATACCAAACACATCAATGTGCAGTATCATTTCTTATGCAAGAAGTATGCTGGTGGGGAACTGGAATTGGAGTATACTCTGACAGGTGAACAGGTTGCTGATGTGCTGACAAAGGGGCTGGCATGGCAGAAGCATGAGCAGTTCTGCTCCAGCATGGGTATCCACTGGTGCACTAGCTGAGTGGGTGTGTTGGAGATTACAGTGACATGTGACAGCACAAATAGTGCAACTGTGCCACACAGACTTGTGGGACTCAGGGATGATATGGATGGACCCATTACTTACAGAAATTTTCTCTCATGCAGTTTTCTTTTCCCTCAGTCTTCTACAAAGAGACTGAGAATATCATTTCTCTTCTTTCTACAGTTGGTTTTCTACCCTCTCCTTCAGTATGGATAGCATCAATCCTTATTTACATCTATTCAGCAATCCTATTGTTGTCCTTCCTCTGTTACAAGGCATTTGCTTTGGCACCTTGTAACAGTTTCTTTTTCTTTTTATTTTTTATTTTATTTTATCTTACTTACTATAAGTGTAGTATTAACTGCAGCTGTGAGCTTAGCTCCAACTTATAGTAAGGACTATATCTTTTTATCCTTTATAGTATGTTAGTATTTACATACTAGAGTGTGAGCTTAGCTCCACATACTATAAAGTGCCTTCATCTTTTCCTTTTATCTTCTTTTATTTATTATAACATTTACTTGCTAAGTATTGAAATTGTTGTACATACTACTACCTTTTGTCCAGCTTCACTATACTTCACTACATGTGTACAACTTACCTACAACATATGTATGCTTACTCACTCCTTGGACTACCTACATGTCCAAGCACTTCACACCCCACTCTCTTTTCTGCAATGACATGCATCGCTCCCACTATGGTAACTGTTGTATTCTACTCTACACTCTCCGCTACAACTTTACCACCATGTACTATATAAGTTGGACTACATACCTCTCCTCAGACGTCTTGACATATTGTCCAACTTCTCTCATGATCATGCCATGGCACTTACTGTGCTCATGTCTACTCTCACTGCTGCAGGTGTATTGTCTGTTCTTTCCCCAATTGGGGATATGCTGCTTATTACCACATCAATCATATTGTTGCTCATTGCCTGCCCAATCCTGCACATACACTAAGGACTATTACTATACAATTAGCAAGGACCTGTCTTATCTTTGTTTATCTTTGTTTATCTCTCATTTCATTTGTGCTTGTGGCTGCATTTACTTAGTTCACTATGGACATGTCTTAGTCACATGATTGCTGTGCAATCATCATTGATCTGTGAACTTAAACTACTTGTAATATTCTTAGAACTCTAGTCTTGTATAAGTAGTTGAAAGCCTAGCAGTCTTAAACCCCAGTCTTGTCAACTTTGCAATCTAGGGATTCTCCTATACTGCACTTGACCTAAGCTCACCTCTATCTCACTTAAACTCTAAGAACTAAGTCTAAGATTTCTAAGTCACTCTAAGTGTCACTAAGACATCCTAAACTCATCACTCTGGATCCTTGTTTAGTCATCAGTCATATTATCCTCATCACTATCTCATTGATCCCCCTCTTCATCATCATCATCATCATCATCATCATCATCATCATCATCATCATCATCATCATCATCATCATCATCATCATCATCAGGAACATTTACTATGCTTACCAAGCTCATAACAACTACCTTGTTACCAGGGGTATAGTTATCACTAACCTTCCCTAAGACTGTCCAATAGGCTGCTCTTAGCAACACCCCTCAGACATTGTTGTGGTTGTAGTTGTTCTTTCCCCTCACCCCACCACAGCACCTATCAGCAGATGGACACTTCAAAGCATGCCTTGTTGCTAAAGGTTTCACTCAAAAGTATGGCATAGACTATACAGAAAGAAACCTTCTCTCCTGTAGCCTGTTCTTAGTTGTTCAGACCTCTCCTAGCCATTGCAGCACTTGAAGACTGGGAAGTTCACTCCATGGACATCAAATGAGTATTCCTCAACAGTGATCTGGAGGAAGAGATTTACATAGCACAGCCACAAGGCTTTGAACAAAAGGGAATGGAAGACAGAGTCTGCCAACTTAACAAAGCTATATACAGGCTCAAACAGGCATTGCAATGATGGCACCACATGGTACACATGTTATTATATAAGGTCCTTGACCAACTCTCTTCTTAATTGTCCATTTCAGGATTTTTAGACTTTGTGTTACATTTCCTTATATCTTTCTTTGTCCTCATGTGTTTAAGTTCTAATTTAGCACATACATAGTACACATGTGTAAGACAGTAGTCCTATATATCCCATAAGGGAGACCAGTGTGCACTAAACTAAGGATCACTCCAAAGAATAGGATTTACCAGCCATAACAAGCTGGAGTATATTTCCTAAGAGCAGCCTATTGGATGGTCTTAGGGAAGGTCTGCTATAACAATACCCCTAGTAACAAGGTAATTGATATGTGCTTGATAAGCATAGTAACTGTTCCTGATGACAATGAAGAGAGGGATCAATGAGATAGTGATGAGGATGATACCACCAATGACTAAACAAGGATCCAGAGTGACAAGTTTAGGATGTCATTAGCGACACTTAGAGTGACTTAGAGATCTTAGACTTAGTTCCCAAGAATGAAGTGAGATTGTAACAAGCTTTAGGTCAAGTGCAGTATAGGTAAATCCCTAGATTGCAAAGTTGACAAGACTGGGGTTTAAGACTGCCAGTCTTTCAACCACTTATACAAAACCAGAGTGCTAAAGATAGTACAAGTAAATAAAGTTCATGGATCAATGATGATTGCACAGCAATCAATGAAGTCACATGATCTAAGACATGTCCATGATTATAGTAAGTGGCTCAGCCACAAGCACAAAATGAACGAGAGGTAAACAATGATAAATAAAGGTGAGAAAGAGGAGTCCTTGCTAATTGTATAGTAATAGTCCTTAGCAAGTAAATGTAAATAAATAAAGAAAGATAAAAGAGAAAAAGATAAGTCTTTATAGTACTTGGAGCTAAGCTCACACTTAAGTATGTAAATACTTAAGTACTATAAAGAGAAGAGGAAATGAGTCCTTACTGTAAGTGGGAGCTAAGCTCACTGCCATGGTTAATACTATGCTTATAGTAAGTAAAATATAAGGGAAGAAAAAGGAAAGAGAAAAAAGAAAACCATTATGAGGTGCCAAAGCAAGTGCCTTGTAACAATATTCAGCTATCTACAGAGAACCTATATACTACAGCTGTAAGTGCACGGACCAGTGCAGTAACTATAGGGCAGGTCTATGAAGACAATACCCACTATACTATGACATCATGTGCAGCATGGGCACATCCAGAAGAAAAGGAGTGTAAGTAGATAAAGATCAGATGGACTGAAAGGAAAGATGATCTAATCTTATCTAATCAAAGAGAAACATAAAAGTAATAAAGGAATAAAAGTAAGGCACAAATGCAACCTGACAACATGGTTATAGTTCATACTCCACAGTTATGCATACTATAAAAGAGTTCCCAGTGGTGCAGCTTCTTTCTTTAGTTGCTCATCTCAGACTCTAGTCCCCCACCTAGTGTGGTGTTTGTAGTGCTCATTGATCAACCCACAAGTCTCATTATATTGAATCTTAACAACACACAGCATTACTCAACCTCAGCTCCACCTGTGCAGATTCAGGCTCTGGAATTTATGTATTGCATGCCACCTCCACACCCCTGATCATTGTCTTATATGTGGATGACATCACCATTCTTGGAGCATCCCCTATAGAGGTAGAGGGGTGCAAAAGGCTGTTGTCTTCCCTATTTGAAATGACAGATCTAGGTGAGATCAGCTCTTACCTAGGTCTTCACATCACCAAAAACCACTCCAAACACCTCCTTGAAATAGACCAAACAGCATACATCACTGATATGTTGGAAAAATTTGGCTTCAAGGCCTGCAACCCAATGTCCATGCCACTTCCACCATCAATCTCCCTGACTAAAAACAACACCCACACTTCCCTGGCTCTCAAGTCCCAGTGCCAGCAGCTCACCAGCTTGCTCTTATATGTAGCCATTGTGTCCCAGCCCAACATCTCTTTCACAGTTGCAAAACTCTCATGTTTTGTGTCACACCCTAGTGAAGAGCACCTCACAGCTGTGAAACACATGTTGTGCTACCTCAGTGGATCACTGGACTTTTCCATCATGTATGATGGACTCTCACAAGCTAATTTAGTCAGTTTTTGTGAACAGGCAGAGGGGCAGGACATGGTGGTGACAACATAGGTAATACAGAAATAGAGGAGGAAGAGAAGAGGAGTGTCCATGGGACCAGAAGCCCACATCATGGGCAGAGCAGATGGGAGAGGGAGGTGAGCTAAGAAGATGACAAGGTATATGAAGGTATGCAGAGGAGACAGATGAAGAGGGCACTAAGAGGTAGGTATGTCAGAGAGAATGAAAGAAAGAGGGCAGGCAGTAAAGAGCCTACCTCAGCTAGATGCAGACAAGCTGAGGTGGTAAGATGATGAAAAGAAGAAGATATAGTAAGTGTGAGATAAGGTTGAGATGGAGCTCAAACTGTAAGTACAAAGATGGAGACAAAAAGGGAAAAGAATGATGTAGGATGAGATAAGATGGATGAGATAAGATGAAGATATGATGGATAAGATATAAAGGAGATATGATGGTATATATAGTGTGGTTAGTGTTGTGTAGAGGACATGATAGATCCAACAGTTTTTTGGATTCAGATTGGGCTGCTGATAAGGATGACAGAAAGTCCATGGGGGCCTATGTCCTTCTACTTGCAGGGGGGGCAATTGTGTGGTCATCCAGGAAGCAACACATCATATCTCTCTCATCCACTGAAGCAGAATATATGTATGTTGCTGTCACAAACCATCACTCAGGCCAAGTGGTTACATTTGTTACTCATGGAGATAGGGTTCCTGGAATCTATTGCTATGCTAATCCATGGTGACAACAAGGGATCAATTTGTTGAGCATAGGTCATGCATGAGAGTGAAGTCAAAGGCTTCTTATCTATTACTGTTACTAGTGTAAAAACCTGTTGTGTTGCAACATTGAATTATAAAGCATCATCTGTGAAAGTATACATAGCTTATTGCAACAGAAAATAAAAGAAAATAATACTCTATCTATCTACAGACCAATTCC
>QLPN01002738.1:6419-18711 GCA_003314395.1 Albatrellus ellisii
CCCCCCCCCCCCCCGTACACACACGTGTATGTGTATAAACTTCTATTGTCTGGTTGATGATGTGCGACAACGACACGATAGAGTACGACGCGGTATGATAAATACCTACAGAAGCCTGAAACAAACACACGCACGGCCTAGCTTAGTTGTTTGATGATGCACACAATTGAGGGGGTGGGGGGGGGCCTGGTCTTCTCGACAAGTTCCTGGGGCAACCCCGCAGACTCTGGGCGTTAACACACACACACAACCAATTCTCCGCGCTTCAACTCTTTTTTTTTTTTTGTGAAATTGTTCCCCGTGGTCTTCTGACCAAGTTTAAATAAATAAAAATGGCAAGAAACGGGCTGTACTTGTATACCCAGGCGCCCAGTGCCAAAACTCCAAGTACGCTCGGTAATCAGCGGCTCAAGCGCCCCCCCACTATCGCGAATAATCACCACACACCACACCACATCAAAATAGCCGAATCTGCAAGGAGAGAGCCCGAAGCAACATTCACCCCAACCGCCCCCGTAACCACGCCAGCAGCCCCTTCGTCCCATCGCGCTCCCACACCCGACGCGGCGGCACACGGAACCTGCACAATTGTTACTTTTTTTTTATAGCCAGCGCGCTCCCCGAAACCTAGCGCCACTTACACGTTCCCTTCCACCAGAAACACGTCCAGTGGCAGCAGCCCGAGCTCCCCGCCCAGCGCCTCCAGCGCATTATCGCGCACGTCCAGTTCCTCCAGCACCCACCGCCCGCTCCCGTCCGCGCCCGCGCCGGCGGTGAACAGCTCCGCGGCGAGCGCGGTCAGCGTACGAAGGTCCGTGAGGCGGTTCCCGCGCAGGCGCAGGTGGCGCAGGCCGGGGCGCGCGCCCGTCGCGAGCAGAACGTCGCGGATGACCGGCGGCGCGAGCGCGGCGGACGAGAGGTTGTTGTACGAGAGGTCGAGCGTCTCTAAGCGCGGGAAGAGGCGCGCGAGCGCACCGAGCAGCCCCTCGCGCGTGCGCGTCTCTCCCACAACGAGCGCCACGTCGTCGCCGAGCCCGCAGCCCTCAGCGTAGAGCTCCGCTAGTCGCGGGAGGATCGGCACGTCGGCACCTAGGAGGAACGATGGGTCTGCGCGCCGGTTTTTGATGTCGAGGACGCGAAGCGTGTCGGCAAAGGGCTGCGAACAGATCAACGAGAGCGGCAGCGTTGCGGTCGGCAGTGCCAGGTCCGTGTCGGCGACGGACGCGGTAGATCCGGTAGATGCGAGGGAGAAGCCGCGATAGTGCCCGGGAGGAGCCTTGTGGGGCGGCGCTACAGGCGGAAGGGTCAAAGTCAAATTCTTCGCGTCCCAGTACTTCTTGCGCAGTATAGATCCGCCACTATCCCCGCCTGTTGTAGCAGAAGCGCTGGACGAGTGCGTCTCTGCAGCCTGTCGGGCTGCCAGCGCACGAGCAAGGCGGCGGCCACCCTCCGTGAGCAGGCCCTGTTCAGCCTCTATTTCCCACTGCTCTTTGACCACCTCCTTGCCAGGCTTGGAAGGCAAGGCAGGCAGAGGTGGCGGCGGGGAAGACGGGCTTCCGTTCTGGGCAGCGGCGGTAGCGCGAAGATTTCCTGCGCTGCGCGTAGCACGCAACCTTGCCCTTCTTTCCGCTTCGATTTCCCAGGCCTCACGTACAACCCTCTTTCCAACGACAACTTTAATCCTCGCCGAGAGCGTGCTGGAAGACGGCGCCCGAGTGAAAGAATCTGGATCCTGATCTTCGACGGTCACGTCAAAGTCTAGCTCTCGCGATGCGCCCGAAAATGCGCTGGTGATACCGTCCCGAGTAACAGGCGTTTCCTCCAAGTCAAGGGACTGCAACTTCTCGAACGCATTTTGATGAGACGACGTGAGGCCGGGTGGGAAAGCAGTATCGTCTATGTCAGCCCTCCTCATATGGATCACTTCAAGCTTGGGCAGAGATGACAACGCTACGATAAGAACTGCCGCGGTAGAACCTGATCCACTCGTTATAGGGTTGTCCGAGAGATCGAGGGTCACTATGCCTTGAGGAAAAGCAGCATGGTCCACGGCTGCGGCAGAAATCTTGTTGTGGGAGGCGTTCAAGTCTGTGAGCCTGGGCAATGGACAATCGGCACGTATGATGACAGGTGCAAAGATGTCGGAGGAACGCGAGCGTGTTCCGGATGATTCAGTGCTGGGAGCGAACGGCACGTTGAAAGGCAACGCTGTCAAAGAGTTGTGAGATATGTCGAGTGAGACCAGGGCAGGGAGGGCGAAGAAATCGCGCGGAAAGGAAGTAAGTGCATTGTGCGAGAGATTGAGGACCGTCAGAGACGTCAGGTCTGCAAAACTGTCAGGTAGGGCCGACAACCGGTTGTTGTGGAGCTGCGGATATCAGGGCACATACGGCTGGGGAGCAGAAGAGTGGACACATACATCGATGTTCTTCAGCGATCCGAAGAGCGATATCTCTTGTTGGAGCTCAAGGATTTCGTTGTTCCACGCCTTGAGGACCTCAAGGTCCTGCTGGTCGTACCATGAAGGGGCATCCTTTCCACTGGAGCCCTTCTTAGTGCCGCTTCCGGGAAGCAGTGGCTCCTCCGGGACGAGGTTGAGCTTTGCGGGCTTCACGCCGAGATGGATCTCGAACAAGGCGGAAGGCAGACAGATCAAGGCGCGGGAAGAAAGGTTTATGTTGCCTTGGAAAGGCACAAACCTCTTTAGAAATCAGTGGTTCTCGAGAAGTTAGGCAGCAGCTAGGACGCTCACCTGTGTTCCGCGCACGCTCTATCGTTTCTCGGACAGACCACCGCCCCATATCCACGTCCACGCTGGTCTCGGGGTTTGCGAGGAAGGACGTCGGAGACACATCCTCCAGACCGTCCCACGCGTTACCGCCTCCTGGCGCGTTCGCTTTCTTATCTTGCGCTTTTTTAGCCTCGGCACGCTTCAACGCGATGGCGTCCTTGACACTCAGATTTATGGCTTTGGGGACCGATGGGGCTTCTTCTCTGACGCGTGTGGAAAACGGCTTTGGGGTGGATTTGGTCCGTGTGCGCGACGACGTGGGGGTGGGCGAGGGCGAAGACAGTGCTGCACGAGAGCCTGGGACGGAGGGTGAGGTCGACCGAAGTCGACTGGCGGATGGAGGAGCGAGACGAGAGGGGGAAGGACTAGCAGGCGGGGGTACAGTTTTGCGGGAGGGGGAGGACTGGGGGAGAGGGATACGCGACATGATGGCAAGATGAAAGAGAGGCAGCCGTGGTTCGACAACGTCTCCGCGTCGCCAGTCTCGCTACTCCCCGTCTGCGTTCGATTCGTCCACGACGTCGCAACATCGCATACGCGAAATCCTACTAATATTCATGGCAAAATGGTGGTACGCATAATACATTGGTGACACGATCAAGAGATTGCGATACGGGTACAGTAAATGCAGGTGGACCATCGAAAACAGATAGGCATACAGTAATGGGCAGCGAACGGTATTAGGGGATAGGAACGAAGGATGGAAGCTCGGGAAAAACAGCAAGTGCGTTCATCCGTACATAACTCTGAAGAACACGCCAGTAGTCAGTACAGTGTATCGCAGAGGGACATCGCGAGGCTGCCAACTCACCCCCTCATCGTCGTGGATATCGGCTTGAAGTCGCTTCTGCCAGAGTCGACGAAATGGCGGAGCACATCGGCCCAGTCGTCGCGACTGTCCCATGTAATTTTGCTTGGTGGGTCGACTTCGACAGGCATGACCTGGCTGATGCCACCGCACTGGATCAGGACGACTGCAGTGCCGATGCCCCCATTTCTGCGACACCGGTCCTCGCGCCGTTGAATGTCGGCAGCGACGAGTGGATCGCGGCTGGTCACGTATGTGCGAGGGACGATATGGGTGCCGTTGACCACAAACCTTGAAGGCAATCAGATAAGCACATCGCTTCGACGTTGCTGCAGGAGATACATACTGTCGATGGCTGTCTGCCGTCGGGCGGTAGCTGAGCTCAATGAGGAGCGCGTGTTGCCGCACATTTGCAGGAACGCGCTTCAGCTGCAAGGCTTGGAAGCCAGCCCAACCCAGCAGCGATGCGTGGAGAGAGGTGAACTTGCGGAGGAGTTTTGCCAAGTTCTCGTCAGGGTAGTCGGCGCCCAGGGGCTGCTGCTTCGTCGCAGTGATCTGGGAAATGGTGTGTTGGCAGATGGCCTTGTGCGATGGCCAGTGAACCTTTTGACATTCGGGTGACTAGACGCGGAGGTACGGTAAGCATCGATATCGCTACGAACGATCGCTCGGGTGCTTACACAATAGTTGGTGGTCATCTATCGGAGCCAGATGGTCGAGTTAGATTATATGGACATGTTGTGGCAAAGATAGAAGGACGTACACAGCCTCCACATAGACGGAACTGCTTGATGGTAGGTTGCTCTACGGCACCGCATTGGTCGCAGAGACGGACGCCTCTCTGTCTGTGGGCGTGGGGGGCAGGAGAGTAGTAGTTGGCAGCAGCGGGGGTAGAGTAGCAGGCCATTGTCGATACGGGGTCGATTCGCGGAGGAAATTGGATGGAGATAGCGTTCCATGCTGATTGTGAGGGCAGTTATATAGGCCTGGAGAAAGCTGAGGTATCTGCCTGACTCGGAAGCAGATCAGTAGGATGTAAGAAGAGACGCGTGCCATGCTAGCGGAAACAAAAAAACATGAGCAGAGAGCATGCCGTGGTGGGGGCAGATAGCGTTAGGGAATGTATTGCAACAAAAAATCTTTTTGTGTTGGTGGTTGGCAGCAACCAGGTTCCAGAAAAAAGACGAGAGGAGATGGAGTCAGAGACAATAAACGGAGAGTGCTGGCAAACAAAAAAGACGGAGACATGGGCTGCTTCGCTCCCTGATGAGGACATCGGGCGCCAACTCGAGGCGAAGACAATTGAACTGGCCAAGTCTGCTGGGCCGTTTCTACGCCAACTTTATCTTTATTCTGACAATCTATTCAGGATAGTGCTATCTGCTGTCTGCTGTCTGCTGTCTGCTATCTGCTGACTGCTGACTGCTAGCCCTTCTCAGCGTCCTAGCGCCAGTAACAGACTCACGCTGCTCTCGTCCCGAATTCCGACTGAATGCCTCCGTCCATCCTCATTCCCGCTGTCCCGGGGGTCCCCACCGCGAACGACCCGCTATCTGATTAGATTTTTTTTCCTTTCACTTGCTGCCATCATCATCGACATGCTCCTCCTGCCTAGCCATTTCCTGTCTCTTCCCCGCCCGGATGTGATCGCAGGTCCACCCCCAGGCGTGCCCGATACCACTACTCTTGCCGCCCATGACTTCGACGTGGACACCCGCACAGGCTTCATGCCGCCCCAGCCGCCGCTAGCTCGCCTTCCAGACCAGTGGGTTCCCTGGGAGCAGTCCCTTGATGAGGCACAAACATCGAAGCTGCAACTAGGGCGGAAGTTGGGAATCACAGATGCGGAGAGTGCGCGATCAGACTCATGGCGAGCCCGTGTTAGCCAAGTAAGTCCCCGTGATATGCCCCCCGTGCCGTATTCTGACCTCCCTGTCCAGCTTCCCGTCCTCCCGACCTCGGACCTAACGCAATCAGAGCTCATGCTCCGTCGCGCACACCACGTCCTGGTGTACATCATGCACTTTTATATACATTCCCTCCCACCCGATGTCCCAGTGCGCATCCCGGACCCAGTCACCGTGCCCTTGCTCCAAGTCTGCGTCCAGCTCCAATTGCCGCCTGTGCTGACGTATTCCGACGACGTGCTGTACAACTGGGCTCTGAATGAGCCGTCCCCTCAGGCCACGCCGGCGCTCGACAACCTTCGCTGCCTCACGCTCTTCACCGGGACCACAGACGAGGAGCACTTCTACCTCACCAGTGCCCGCATCGAGCTCCGCGGCGTCGAGGCCCTGGAGCTTATGCGTGCTTCTATGGACGAACTCTTTGTCGGCGACGACATCGCCTCGCGCCGCATCACGCGGTACCTCCACGCCCTTTCCCACGTTATCGACGACTGCACGCACCTGCTCCTCGCCGTCCGCGAGAGCTGTGCACCGGATGTCTTCTACCGCGATATCCGGCCCTGGTTCTGTGGCGCGGACCTCAGCACGCGCAAATGGGTCTTCGACGGCCTCGACCGCCATCCAGAGCTCGTCGAGCCCTCGGAGCTCTCCGGGCCCAGCGCCGCGCAGAGCTCCTTCGTCCACGCCCTTGACATCTTCCTCGGCATCGACGAGTACTCCCACTCCGACACGCACGCCGGCCACGCCCCGAACGACGTGTCCTTCCTCCGCCGCATGCAACTCTACATGCCGCGCCACCATCGCCACTTCCTCCACCGCCTCGCCACGACCCCGCGCCCGCTGCGCGCGCTCGTCCTCGTCCAGCGTCGCGACGACACCGTGCTCCTCGCCGCGTACAATACCGCCGTCCACGCGCTCCGCCGCTTCCGCGACGCCCACATGCGCATCGTCGCGCTGTACATCGTCGGGCCGTCGCGCAGGCTCGCCACAGACCCGCACAGCGACGCAGACGCGGACGACGGCTCGCCGCTGAGGGGCACGGGCGGCACGAGCCTCGTGCGCTTCCTCAAGACCGTGCGAGACCGCACGTCCAGCGCCATCCTCGAGTCCGCATAGCATGATCATCATCATCATAACCCACACGTCTACTTGCCACTTGGGGTAGTAGCCTTTGTTACAAAAGGTGTACTAAGAGGCGGTGCGTCCGACGAGATAGGAGACACGCGTCATGGCAGTTCTTCCATCCATACGGCGTGTGTGTGCGTGCGTAAAATGTCAGACCGTGAATGAGGCTGCTGTTCGACGTGAAATGGCACCGCATCCCACAGCCGCCATGCCGTGGTAACCACCCGGGCCGATGTGTGCTATCGTGGGAGCAACGACACGACAAAAATGACTGCGGAGTACTGCAATTATACCACATTCATGGGAAGTACCAGAACGATCGACATATCCTTATCGCCTGCCAGTGCCCAAAGTTGTATACAGCGGCCTCCGCCGCGTGCAAACCCTCCTCCATTTCTTGATTTCAAGCACGCTTGACACAACAACTAAATAGAACTCTATCGTCAATCCGTGTGCCCGGGTTCGCCTCCAGTGCAGCTTACAGGTCGAGTTTCACCTGGAAATCCCCATGCAATGACATATACTCTACAATATATGTACTAATAATAACATCTGCCGTCCCTTGACTGCTACATGAAACCAAAAGATAGAGCATGCGTGGACATAAAGAGTATGTGAGGGGGTGGGTATCGCAACGTCCCCAGGATACATAGTAGATGAGTCGTGGAGGGGAGAGAGACGGGGCCGTCACCGCCCCCGCCTCGGTGTCGTCGCGCGCCGAGGCGTCCCAGGCGGCTTGCGTGGCGTCGGAGGGGGGACACCCGTCAGCTTTCGCTCAGGACCCGCCGCGTCGTGTGCCCGCTGCACTTCGCGCGCCGCGCGCCGCGCAGCATCGCCGATTTTCGCAGGCGGACGCGCCATGTCGATGCGTGAAAGCGCGCGCAGGAGTTCTTGTGGATCTGTAGTAGGCGCCGGTCGAGCAAGCGTCAAAGGAAGATAGGAAGAGAGGGGGGTCGAGGCAGTGGCAGCAGGTGGCAGCGAGGCACCAGATCGCGCCCGCATCGTCCTTGACAGCACGGCAAAGCGACGATCGAGCTCAGATTGGGCAATGGCAGTTGCTCGAACGGCCGTATGGACTAGGCCGCGAAGATGGTCGACCTGGGTGGAACAGATATAATTGAAAGACAAGATACGAATATACAGAATCGAACGCACCTTGTATGGCAGCTCCTCCATTTGTTGACTTATTGGACTGCTCCGACCAGAACGGCTAGAATCCTCAGCAATGATGCTCCGAGCCAACTCCACTCCTTGGCTCCCTCGAAACCCCTTTGGCAACTCCGAGTCTCGAGGGTCCCAGTCGTCCACGTCAGGAAATCCCTCTGCGCGTTGCTTGCCCTTTGCCTTCAGAGATGCTTGTGATTGTCGTATTCGATCGATGTCCGCTGCGACAGAGGCTTGATATGAGTTGTAGAGCTGGGTGACCTCGGCCCAAGTCTGCTCCTCCGCTTCTGCCCTGAGTCACGCAGATGTTACTAACCAAGAACACAAAACCTCTGCGGCAAGCACATACCGAGCAATATCGGCCTTGAACTTGATCTCCCTAGCCCTATTCTTCACATTCTGTTCGTTCTCCTTCACGACCCGCGGCGCTGCGCCCACGGGACTACATACATTGGTGTCGATTCTTTTCTCAGCCAGCATTTTGATCACTTCTTCCTCCACTTCCCTCAAAATCTGCACATACTTCTCCGGCAACGGGGGATCCTTCCCTGATTTCGACGACGACGACGCCGCTTCTAGGCTCTGATCCATCGCTCGGGATGCGCACCATATCAGCAGCTGCGCGGCACGCGCAGGCTCTGGTAAATCAGGATCGATGTGTTTGTAGAAGCTCGAATCACCCACGGACGAGTGCGGTTGTGCTTTCCTCATGTCAATATACTCGCCTGCCAGAAACGTCAACACGATACGACTTACTAATCACTCCTGTGCTCTCGAAGTTGTTGCTCGCACGTTTGCCGCGCATGCTGATTGAGCTGCGTCGCCGATGCCCACCCTCACCGCGCAGCTGCCGATTCTTCTCGATCTGGTGTGTCTCACGAGGCTCTACTGGCAGCGTTGTATCCATGTGGCCTGTGCTGCGCTGTTTCGATCTTGTTGGTGAGATCTCGGCGAGCGTAGTGGTACTTGTCTCTGCGTGCGTGCGGGACTGTCGTCGTAGGTCGTCGGCCTCGGACGTCATCATGTGAACGTCCTCATCCGTATTGCCCTCTGCTCGTGCAACCGCGGGAAGGATGCGTTCTTTGCCCGGACGAGCTGAAGGCTCGGCTGATGCTCTGAGCTTCTTAGGTGGAGGCTTGTTGGTGAGGAGTGGAGGTGTAGAATCGGATGGTTGGCTGGACGATGGCTGGCTGGATGGACGTGATCTACCTGCATCCTGGGAAGACGAGGGCGCCCGTATGATGATAAGACCACCTGGTTGCTCTTCTCCATTGATTACTAAAAAAAATACGATAAACAAAGAATGAACGTAGAATCCGACATTCCGAGAAACGCATACATTTCCGTTTGCTCGACGCGCTGAACTGCAAGAAAAGACGCGTCAATATGTTCCCCTCGTGCACCAGCCAAGCTTCCACGCAACTCACGTCTTTCCGAGAACGTTTCGCTGCGATATTGAGGGGGTTTCTGTCGTCAGGCGCCTTCCGCTTGAGCGGGGGTTGTGTAGGTAGCATAGACTCCTCCAGGCGATATTATGTTCTGCTTGGCATAAACAAGGCAAACCGCGAGGGGATGTCACTGGCGTGGCGTGCGCAGACGGAGAGGAGGAGTCGGGAACGGCAGCGGCGGCGACGGCGGCGACGGCGGGCAGTAGGTCGAACAACGGGACAATCGGAGTCTCAATGCCGTTCCCACAGCCTGCCCAACCACAATCAACCGTGGTCCGTGAGATACACGACCGCTGCTCTGTGTTTCCGAAGCCTTTCTGTGCTGACGTGTCTGTAATGGTGCGAGCCACACACAGCGCATCCTACGCTCTGCGACTTGAGATAAAAAGCCGAGAGCCCGTCACCTCAAGGTCAGCAACGTTCATCCGTGCGTGACTGTATCCTACGATTTTACTACAGTGCTTTTAACCGTGGATCGCGACCTGACCTTTTCCTCGCCAGATGGAGTGGACTTTTAGTCTTTGTAGGGGTGTTGTTGCAAGGTATGTCGCGTAGACATATAACTCTCACCCTCTCGCTTGGACGTCGGCACGCCAAAGTTATCTGGGTGAATCAGTATCTCGCGCAAGTCACACGCACTCACCACAAGCACATTTGTCTGCTCTACCCTTTTCTAAGACTCGCGAGATTTTACATCACCCCCAGGATCACCCCGACGCTATGGGATCAAGTTCATATAATCTAACTCAACATTTTTCCAGAGCCGCGTGTGTATCGTAGTTATATGCCATACACAAACTTCCGTGTTCTATCATTCCGATGTCAAGTCGTCCTCGACGTTTTACTGTGCGAATCAGGCGCATACCTACTTCGCGATGCTGGTAGTATAAATTATATCATGCGGAAATAAGTTACTAGTGCATTACTAAAGACTGGTGTCGTAAAACGTCCGGAATGGTAAATTCGATATGCATTGCATGAGACCGAAGGAGGAATGAGCCATTGATAAGACGACGATAATCCTTCAAGCGCTGTTCGGGGGGTGAAGCCTTGAAGGAATAGTCCAATTATAATAACAGAAACGAGAGACTTGATTAGGACGTGATGAGCCACGAGGGATGCGAAACTGGTTTCACAGATAAAGGAGACTATTGTTCATGCTTTGATCATTACGTGAGACTCGATGCCTACGGCATCTTTCCCTTTTGCTCTGTATCCTTCCCTGTTGGCTTTACCCTTCCCGATCGTGGAGGATTGGAGGTGCTGAGCCCTTGGTCAGAACCAGAAGGTAAAAACAGTGTGCGAACAGCGTGAAACATACCTCAAATCCAAGATGTGCGTAACGATCACGGGCTTGGGCACTGCCCGCGTCCAGCATGTATATCGCGTTGGGTGCATGGTGAGACCCTTCTCTGACGAGAAGAGAGAGATAACCTAGCAAAAGCATGATCCATTCTGAACAAAGAATTACCGATGCTATAATCAACTTTACCTTTGTTCTGCTCATCGGGATCAGTGGCCGCAGTTCGAATATACCAAGCATTCTCCAGCTTCTCAATCTTCATCTGGTTAAATATCAGGTCCCATAACGCGTTACTAGTCATGAACTCTTCACCCAAGCGCTGTAACAGAAGTTTAACGAGATCCTGGGAGAAATTATGGGCGGATTGATAACGACTCACCTGATAGCCTGTAAACTTCCATCCGCAGAACACGCGCAGATATCCGCATCGTAGCACGGCACAAGATCGAGAAATGCTTTTGCAGCGAGGCGGAACCCATATGCAAGTCGCCGCCAACTTCTCTTGCGATTGTCCTTTCTTAGACTTCCGCACAGTGTCTCTTTTGTGTATAATTTCGTCTACAGGTTTGGGTATTGCAACAACAGTGATACGGGCGCCACACGCCGCAGCCAGCCGAACTTGATAGCTGAAGTATGCCTCTAGATTACGTGTATGGCATGTTGGAATATTGTTTGAGATTGGCTGTATGAAACAAGATGGAGGTCAGCAAGGACAGTCAAGTCTTCGAAAACCCTGGACGTCACCTGTTTCAGATTCGCAAAGTAGTTTGTGTGAGCGTCATTGATAAATGCGCGACGTAGAAGACGTGCGAGAGCTGTGTATTCATCGGGCCGAGCCTCTCGAACATATGCCCGGTTGCGCTCGAGGGATGTGTAGCCCTTCATCTGTGAATTAGAACAGGACCCGTGAGAATGTAGTAGCGTATTACTGCAGCGTAGAATCTACCTTGAGCTGCTCGAGCTCAGCGACGTTGACGGTATGAAATAGGTTCATGATTACGGTATACAAGAGAAAGAGAATGGCTGCTGAGGGGAGAACACCGAATTGTTAGGTCGCGAACAAATAAGAGGAAACGGGCACGAGTGCCGAACCTGAAACCCTTGTCGCCCAGTTCTCGCATTTGGCTATAGGAAGTCTGTGTATAATGACGCCGGGTCTTGAGTAGATCCGCTAGATATGAGACACGTACAAAGGGTCACCGTATGAGGAAGAGTAACCTGCCGCGCAGAACGTGTTGCTGAGCGTGGTTTCCGTCCTTCTTGTGCAGCCACCCACACAATAATGTAAAGAAAACATCGAGAACCCAGACCCCAAGAAGCACAGTGGCAGTGCATGCCATCTGCAACTGCAGGAAGAAACAAGTTCACGACTTCATCAATCGAACACTAATGGTATTCGCCTTGCAAATCTTCGTTCGTCGCCCAAAGAGATGTCCTTGGTGCTCAGGGCCTAAGAATGACTCAGAGATGGCTAAATTACCAGAAACGGAGACGAAGACAAACCAACATATAATTAATAGTAGCATTAAATGATAGATGGGCTGACATCCATCTCTTCGCTCGAACATTAAACCAAACAAGTCGGTGTCTGCGAACAAGCTTTCCATTCAACAATTGCCGCGAGATTGACAAATAAGTCCGTTCAACGTAAGCATCATTAGCTGATAGATCACGCGATAGCGGATTACGGGGAAAGGAAATTGACGAGGTCCGACTGGTCACGACCACGGGGGGAACCGGCATCGG